>JACDJE010000662.1:150883-216849 GCA_016647715.1 Pavo muticus | reverse complement strand
TTAGGCAATAATGTTTTTCAACAGTGAATATAGATTGTGTATGTTGTAGAACTTTAAGACTTGCAAGAAACAGGTTTTCTATTTTTTTGTCCTATAACATATACCAAAAATACCATAACTATCCTTTGTTATTTTTCTGATAGACAGTCAAGAATAATTTTTTCTTACCCTTTAAAATAAATTAAAAAAAAAAGAAGTGCTAAAACAATTACACAAGACTACAGTATTTTCAAATAATTATTTTTTATAAATAATCTAAAGTTATTTTAACTCATCAAACAAACAAGCTTTTTGATTTTTGCACAGGACTTTATGATTGTCATTTAGGTAGTGTCACTGTATGATATTGCATACATAATATATTATAAGATAACACATTTAAAGCAAGCAGGTTATGAAATGTATTTAATTTAATGCTAGACTACTTTCTGCAGCTGTTGTCATGTATTGATATATCGGCCCTAAATAAATGTGCATATATTTGCAGGAGGAAAAAATCTTTTCAGTTTTTTTTTGGTTGCTAAATTAGAAAGAGTACTTATCCTTCAAAACTGCATATTCGTCCTTAAAATCCTTTAGTCAGTGTGTTAGCCATCCATAACACAACTTTATGAAAAACACCATGCTAACCACACATTTGACAGACATGCTTCTTCAGGTAGAAATCTGTCTCCTTTGTTTAACTTATGATGAACAAAGTGTGTGCATCAGCAATCATAAGCTATTAAAGTCTGTAAAACAGAAGCTGAACTTTTCGTTTGGATCTGCTGTTTTTTTCTGAAGAAATAGTAAAGAGGAAAACTCTTGCTCACACTGAGGAGGCTGCAGAAAATAATGTCAGAATAGTCTTTTCTTTAGTAGTTCAGTTTTGTGTTGACTCCATAGTTTATAGGATAATAATTTACCTGGAACTGTTTTTAACTCCTGTAATAGAGACTGAACTGCCCGCTGATACAGGCAAGTTTCTCCATCTGTTGAGTATAGATAATAATTTTCTTCTGTGTTTATTTACAAATACAAAGAATCCATGCTTTCATTTTTGCATTTACTAGTCTTGATGTAAATGTAATACTGACCACTGGATCAGTATTATCAATTATATTGTATGATCAATACCAAAGCAGTAATATCTAGTTCATTTGTTGAGCTACCATCAGACAAACTATCCTACATCTTCTGAAAAGACACGATGCTTAAAAAATGTTGTATCTTGTCACAATCAGTTTGCAGTAATTTCTGCATTAATTTGTTCTACAAATAGCCCATTTTTTATAATATAATTTATATATTTCAACACCCTCAAAAATTCATTATCTACGATTTCCACTTTTCTCCACCTCAAAGCTGTTCCTAGTTTGACTGGAATGGAAGACAGCTGGACTTTAAAAACTGACTTGTGAATGGACCATGTCTTTCAGCAGGTTTTAAAGTGGTGTAGTTTTCCTGGGCAAATCGATGTTGGTTTCATTGTTTTTAAATTCTTGAAAAAGATTCTACATTTAGTAGATCTGTCCTATCCAGCCCTTCTTGAAATAACTGCAGAAACGTTAATCTATTGAACACAAATTATCACGTTGCAAAGTTATTCATTCAATATTCTAGCTTGCATGTTTACAATTAAATATTTATTTAATCTATCTAAATTGTGTGACCTGATTTTTTGAAGTTCTGATCATTGAAGTCAGTGGATCTGTGAATGTCCCTCTACCACAGTTCCCATATCCAACTCCCTATCCAAAAGAGAGAAGTTAAAAATAAACCATACATCCAAAGGCAAAAATATAGTTGTGTTGTTTTTGGTGAAACAAACCAATACCAACATCAGCAACTATGTATAGATGCATATACTAGGTTCCTTGCTTGGCACAACTGCTTATCCAAGTATTTTCTGAATTTATGAAGCATGTAATATCAAGGAATAATGCACTTTTTGACATAATTACACTTTGGCTGTGTATGTCATGATGCTTTCTTTGAGACTGCAGTCTGTGAAACCATATTAATATTTTCTCCTCTAGTTTCTTGTTCATAAATAGCTACTGCATCGTATTGACAAATACATTCATGTGGAAGTATACGCTGAGGACTAGCCAGTGTATTATGATTGGAGGCATTCCACTTTACTAATGTGATGGGTTAACCATGTCCAGTAGCTAGCTATCCATCCAGATACTCTTTTATTCCCATCTCTTAATAAAACATAGGGAGAAGACAAGATGAAAAGTAACAAGGGCTGTGATAAAGACAGGGAGTTCTTTGAGCAAAGACTATCATAGGCAAAGCATACTAAATTCAGAGAAAATTCATATAATTTATTGCTAGTTAAAATACATTTGAATACCAAGAAATAAAAACACACATTAAATCAACAGCTTCCTCTCTACACACACACACACATTTTCTTTTCTCTAGTTCACATATAGTTCTTCATTCCCATCCTCTCTATCTCCAACCCTGAATAGAGTACAGGGGATGGTAGATGGGAGCGTATGATGAGTGCATCACTCTTTCTATCTGCCACTTCTTCCTCCTATACCTTCCACTCTGGAAAAGTGGACTATTCCTATAGGCTGCAGGCTTTCAGGAAGCGCGCCAGAAAAGAGTACAGTTATCACAGGAAGTTTCTCAAAGAAATAAGGTTTATTTTCAGTTAAAAATCAAGACATTTTTAGATGAGACTTAAGTATCCATAGGAAAAAAACACTAAGGGAACTACAGGATCTGTAAATTTCAGTCTTCTTCCTGAGACGGCCAGCTAAGGATCATACTTTTTGTTTCTCTTTATTTTATTTTGTCAAAATTTTAGTTTTCACATCAATTCCCACTTTCCTAGGAGATTCCTCAATTTGTTGTTTCATTTTCATCAGTGTTATTTTCAGGATGTAGACACAGTACTCATCCACACTTCAAGGATGCCCTTTGTCCAGGCCTAGTTTCCAGGCTAGCAGACATTTTCTCGTTTGTGATTAACAGCAATTTACACCGAACTTCTTAAATATAGTTTGTATACCTCTGTAACTGCTCCATAAAAAATAAATTAAAAAAAATAGATAAATAAATAAAATTTAAAATTAAGATATTTGTAAACTATATCATATATGTAGCATTGAATTATAATCCACTTAGATGTAGCCTTATACAGAATTCAAGTTCACTTTACTTTTCTGCACTTTGGCAATATTTTTATATACTCCTGGAAAACATCATTCTCAGAGTCAAATTATTACTTTCATTATTTTGCCATTTCAAACCACATTGTTGAAATCAATGTACATGTCAATAATCACATTGGTCTCTTCAAAAGTAATGCATCTCATTTGTTTTGATGAAACTAAAATAGATATAAAAAGCACAATACCGTTATTTGATAAAATGAGTTCTCAGCTACAAAACACTGTTCTTCAACACAGGCACCACTATTAGCTATGCATTTTCACCAGCAATGAACAAGAGACTGCATTCCATGTTTGTAAAAATCTGTACCAGCAAAAGTGACCCACTGTNAGGCATTGTAATTTTTGTACTGCTTAAGACCATTCCTTTTCTGTTTGATTTGTGACATTAGTCAAATGTTGTTTCCTTGATTTGGGCTGTGATTATTTCTGCATATAAACTCCTAGAAATCTATCAAATTGTAATGGAGTAGGCATTCTCAGCATATTGTACCTGTGGTAAACATTCAATTTTTTAGTTAAAAAATAGAAATGGAAGTCTTTCATAAAAGTAACAGCTGATGATTGCTCCTTGTAAATCAAAATACAATTTGAAATATGAAAAATACAAAATTGCATATGAATACATTTTTTCAAGGATTGAAAACAAACTATATTTTATCTTACATAAAAAATATGGTCTAGAACATGTTACTGAGTCTATGTAACCAATCCCATTATGAAAATGAAATATATATCCCACAAATTACTCGGCAAATCCTACACATTATGTTTTATATAATACTGTGTTTGAAATCATAGATGCAAACATAGCTTGAGCAACATACAAAATTTTGTAGAAAACTCAGTTTAAATTATTTTTCATAACCAGATTATCCTTCTGTCTTCTTGAACAGGTCCAACTTTCAGTGAAAAACTCGTGTCTTGAATACAGTAACTTAATTACAAACCTTAATGATCAAATGAGGAACCTTTTCCTTTCCAAAAAGAAAGGAAAAAACTCTGAAGATTAAGAAAAGTTTTATTTTCTTTATCATTGAACATTATTTGTATCTTTATTACTAGGAAATCTGTACCCATCATAGCTTGCAGCTAGATGTTTCATTTGTGTGCCATAGCTTCTCAGGGGATCAGAGATTTACTGTGTAAGAACTGCAACATTACAACTGTTCATGGATTTTTAAACTGCTGTATCTGGAATGAAACAGAAAAACCCTGAATGAAATAGAACTGGGAAGTTCTGTATCAGAGAATCACAGAATGGCCCAGGTTGGAAGGGACCTCAAGGATCATGAATCTCCAACCCCCCTGCCAGGCAGGGCCACCAACCTCCCCATTTAATACTAGACCAGGTTGCCCAGGGCCCCATTCAATCTGTCCTTGAACACCTCCAGGGATGGGGCATCCATAACCTCTCTGGGCAGCCTGTTCCAGCACCTTACCACTCTCATAGTAAAGAACTTGCCCCTGACATCCAATCTAAATCTTCCCTCCCTCAACTTAAAACCATTTCCCCTTGTCCTTCTGTTATCTACCCTTTCAAAGAGTTGACTCCCCTCCTGTTTATAGGCTCCCTTTAGATACTGAAAGGCTGCAATTCGGTCACCCCGCAGCCTTCTTCTCTCCAGGCTGAACAAGCCCAGCTCCCTCAGCCTGTCTTCATAAGGGAGGTGCTCCAGCAAGAGCACGCTGCTGGCTCATGTTAAGTTTTTCATCCATCAGAAAACCCAGATCCTTCTCTGCAGGGCTACTCCCAAGGACTGCTCCTCCCAGTCTTTATAAATGCCTGGGGTTCCTCCAGCCCAAGTGCAAAACCTTGCACTTTGCTGTTAACCTCATTAGGTTCACCCGGGCCCACCTTTCAAGCCTGTTGAGATCCCTCTGAATGGCATCCCTTCCTTCCACTGTGTCAACCACACCACTCAGCTTGGTGTCATCAGCAAACTTGCTGAGGGTGCACTCAATTCCATCATTGATGTCATTGATAAAGATGTTAAAGAGCACCAGTCCCAAGACAGACCCCTGGGGGACGCCGCTCGTTACCAGCCTCCACCTCGACATAGAACCATTAATCACCACCCTCCGTCTGCGGCCTTTCAACCAATTTCTTATCCATTGGGTGGTGCACCCATCAAATTCATATCCCTCCAATTTGGAGATAAGGATGTGCTGGGGGACCATGTCAAAGGCCTTGCTCAAGTCCAGGTAAATGCCATCGGTCGCCTTCCCTTTGTCCACCAATGCCATCACTCCATCACAGAATCAGATTGGTTAAGCATGAACTTCCCCTGGTGAAGCCATCCTGGCTGTCTCGGATCACATGCTCATTCCTCATGTGATCAAGCATGTCATCCAGGAGGATCTGTTCCATGATCTTCCCAGGTACAGGAAGTGAGACTCACTGGCCTGTAGTTCCCCGGATGCGACCCTTCCTCCAGTCATCCGGGACCTAACCTGACAGCCACGACTTTTCAAATATGATGGAGAGCGGCTCGGCAACCACCTCAGCCAGCTCCTTCAGAATCCTGGGATGCATGTCGTCCGGCCCCAGGGACTTGTATGCATTCAGTCTCACGAGGCGGTCTCGTACTTGCTCTGCCCTTACAGTGGGTGGGGATTTACTGCCCTGGTCCCCACCTTGAGGTTTAAGGAAGCAGGTCTCAGGGACGTGAGAGATATTAGAATCCTGGCTGCCAGTGAAGACCGAGGTGAAGAACTCATTCAGCCTTCTCTTCATCTGTTGAAGCCAGTTCTCCTTTTACATTTACCAGAGGAGGCACATTCATTTTGGCCTGTCTCTTCTGGCCAATGTACCTGTAGAATGTCTTCACATTGTTTTTCACATCCTTTGCCAAGTTCAGTTCTGCCTGCACCTTGACTTTCCTGATCCCACGTCTGCAAGTTTGGAGAGCATCCCTGTATTCTTCCCAGGTGACATGCCCTTGTTTCCAGAGCTTGTATGCACCTTTCTTTGCCCTCAGTTTGCCCAGGAGGTCCTTGCTGAGCCATGACGGTTTCCTACCTCCTCTGCCCACTTTCTTATTCAGAGGGACGGAGAGCTCTTGTGCTCTTGGAAAGGCATCCTTGAAGAGTAGCCAGCTCTCCTCAACATCTTTGTCTTTAAGGACAGCATTCCAGGAGATCTTGGCCAACAATTCCTTGAATAGCTTAAAGTTTGCTCTTCCAAATTTCAGGGTCCTGACCCCACTCTTTGCCAGGCCCACATTCCTTGAGATCACGAACTCAACCAGGGCATGGTCACTGCAGCCCAGGCTGCCTCCAACCTTAACACCTTTAATGATCTCCTCCGCATTGTTGAGCAGCAGGTCCAGCAACGCTTCGCCTCTGGTTGGTCTGTCCAATTCCTGAACCAGAAAGTTATCATCAATGGATTCCAGGAGCCTTCTGGACCTCTTGCAGCTTGCTGTGTGGTCTTTCCAGCAGATATCCAGATGGTAGAAGACCCCCCACCAGGACGAGAGCCTGTGTGTACGATGGGTCCCACATCTGAAGCAAGAAAGCCTCATCAACAGGCTCCCCTTGATCAGGTGGCCTGTAGTATACCCCTATCACCAGCTGGCCTTTATCAGTCCTGTTCCTAATTCTAACCCATAGACTCTCAACCTGTTCCTGACTGTTTCTCAGAGGGAGCTCCTCACAATCTATCCTCTCTTTGACATAGAGGGCAACTCCCCCACCCTTCCTACCTTGCCTATCCCTTCTAAAGAGCCAATACTCCTCAGTGGTGGTATTCCAGTTACGGGAGACATCCCACCATGTTTCCATGATAGCAACAAGGTGATAATTTTCTGAGTGCATCACTGTTTCCAACTTGTCCTGCTTATTTCTCAGGCTGTGTGCATTGGTATAAAGGCACTTCAGCTGGGCTTTATGCCTCACCTTTATAGAGGACCTAGGATGCCCTAGAACAGCAGCATCCTCAGCATGCCCCTGCCCTAATCCATCCCTTTGTACTCCACCCTCTTTGCCAATCAAATTTGGTATGAGCCCTCAAACTACCCGCTCTACCGCAGTGGCCCTCATTTTGTCCCCTTCCCCCTTCGTACCTAGTTTAAAGACCTTTCAGCGAGTCCCACCAGTTCCTCAGCTAGGATCCTCGTAGCCCTTGGAGACAGGCTACTTCCATCTGCAACCATCATGCCAGGTGCCGAGTAAATTGCCCCGTGGTCAAAAAAACCAAAATTCCTGTGTTTGCACCAACTTCTAAGCCATTTATTTATGAGGTGGGTTTTTTGGATCCTCTCAGTATCCTTCCCTGCCACTGAAGGCATAGAAGAAAAAAACCACTTGCACACCTGCTCCTTCAACTACCCGCCTCAGTCCCCTGAAGTCTTTCTTGATAGTCCTCAGGCTTTTCTCAGCAACTTCATCACTGCCAGCCTGAACTATCAATAAGGGCTAATAATCAGAAGGGTGAATCAGTCCAGGAAGTTTCCTAGAAATGTCCCTGACCCGTGCCCCAGGGAGGCAGCACATCTCCCTGCGGGTAGGGTCAGGCTGACATACAGGGCCTTCTGTTCCTCTCAGCAGGGAGTCGCCTATGACAACCATCCTTCTTTCCTTCCGGGTGGAGGCAGTCTTGAGATGTGGGGTTGACCGCTTCACCCGAGGCAACATCACAGGTGGACCTCCCTCCACACCCTCACTCACCTCTCCCTCAAGTTCCAGGGCCTCAAACCTATTTTGCAGAGGCACCTGGGGAGCCAAGGATGGTCGGGATGAGGGATGCCCACTTTGCCAAGCCAGTATCCGTTTCCACTCCTCCTCCTCTCTCAAATTGCCTTGCTCTGCTTGGCAATGACAGGGCAGGGGGTCCACCACTGTCTGGTGAATATCACCTTGATGCCTTTCTGGGAGAGAGTTACAGTGCTTTTGCTACTGCCCCACATCCCCTCGTTCTTCACTATTATTGCTAGGGGTAGGAGAGGACAGAGGGCTCACTGCAGCAGGAACACCATCTGCCTGCCAGTTCCCCTCTACCACCTGTTCGCAAGGCAGCAGGGGGGGTGACATGCTCCATGTGGAGCTTCAGCTGTGTGCCAAGATCTCGGGGCCGATAAGGACTGGCACCACCAATCAATCTCCCTCTCACATTCCTTTATGGTCCTCAGCCTCTCCACCTCCTCCTTCAGGTCGACTGCAAGGCTGAGTAAGTCATTTACCTGGTCACATCTTACACAAGTGCTGCCTCCCTCGCCTGGCACTCATCACAACCTGCACACTAGCATGTTGTTTTGGGACCTCAGTCCAGGTCTCCACATTCTTCTTTGCTGCAGTCTTCACACACGTGTGCAGGGGACCTCTGTCTGGGTCTCCACATTTTTAATGGCAGTAGCCTTCCACCGGGGTGCAGCCATGGTAAACCAGCAGATTCACTAGCACAATTAGAATAGCCTTAACGGGGTGTGACTCATCAGCCCCGCCCTGCTGCTGGTAGTGCTGGCTCTGCCCTCGCACCTTTACCGGGTCGTTAACGGGTACCCCCGCACTTATCACTCACTTCACAGTAATAATACTCCTCCTCTTCATCCTGAGGCTTTTTCTAGGCAGTGGGCGTGGATGCAGAGCCGTTGCCCTGGCAACGCCCCCACTATGTCAGCTGCTCTCGCAAGGGCTGCCGGGCTGGTCTGTTGTCTCAGGAATCCCTGGATGAGGGAACCGATCAAAACCCCCGTGCACCCCGCGATCAGCCGCTGCGGCTCTGGCTGGGACTGCTCCAAAGCAGCGAACCTCAGCGATCAAGCCGAGGTAACCTGTGCATTATCTATGTAGGTTGCTCTGAAAGTAATACATTCTATTTATTTCAATGGAAACTAACATAGACACTAAGAGCACCAGAACATAGTTGATAAAATGAGTTCTCAGCTACAAAACACTGTTCTTCAACATAGGCACCACTATTAGCTATGCATTTTCACCAGCAATGAACAAGAGACTGCATTCCATGTTTGTAAAAATCTGTACCAGCAAAAGTGACCCACTGTTGCTGTCGCCACTGCTGAAAAGGATCACCTACTTCCTCACTCACATCCACAGTTTAGTCTCCAGAAGCATTCAGTAAGTGTTAAGAAATGTCAATGGATGCAATTTTTTTCCATATGGAGGAATTCAGTTACATACTTTTGCTTCCACATCAGATGCCATTTTGTCAGACTGCCCCTCAGCTGTGATCTGTTACACAGCAACAACATGTAACAAAATACTGGTGTGAATCTTCAACCTCTGCTTCCATACCCCCAGCATCTGCCTTTGATGTCCAGTTCCAAAAAGGATAAGTTGCACATGGTGACTAGGAGAAGCAGTAATGACATTGCATATGAAATTTAGATTAGGCAATAATGTTTTTCAACAGTGAATATAGATTGTGTATGTTGTAGAACTTTAAGACTTGCAAGAAACAGGTTTTCTATTTTTTTGTCCTATAACATATACCAAAAATACCATAACTATCCTTTGTTATTTTTCTGATAGACAGTCAAGAATAATTTTTTCTTACCCTTTAAAATAAATTAAAAAAAAAAGAAGTGCTAAAACAATTACACAAGACTACAGTATTTTCAAATAATTATTTTTTATAAATAATCTAAAGTTATTTTAACTCATCAAACAAACAAGCTTTTTGATTTTTGCACAGGACTTTATGATTGTCATTTAGGTAGTGTCACTGTATGATATTGCATACATAATATATTATAAGATAACACATTTAAAGCAAGCAGGTTATGAAATGTATTTAATTTAATGCTAGACTACTTTCTGCAGCTGTTGTCATGTATTGATATATCGGCCCTAAATAAATGTGCATATATTTGCAGGAGGAAAAAATCTTTTCAGTTTTTTTTTGGTTGCTAAATTAGAAAGAGTACTTATCCTTCAAAACTGCATATTCGTCCTTAAAATCCTTTAGTCAGTGTGTTAGCCATCCATAACACAACTTTATGAAAAACACCATGCTAACCACACATTTGACAGACATGCTTCTTCAGGTAGAAATCTGTCTCCTTTGTTTAACTTATGATGAACAAAGTGTGTGCATCAGCAATCATAAGCTATTAAAGTCTGTAAAACAGAAGCTGAACTTTTCGTTTGGATCTGCTGTTTTTTTCTGAAGAAATAGTAAAGAGGAAAACTCTTGCTCACACTGAGGAGGCTGCAGAAAATAATGTCAGAATAGTCTTTTCTTTAGTAGTTCAGTTTTGTGTTGACTCCATAGTTTATAGGATAATAATTTACCTGGAACTGTTTTTAACTCCTGTAATAGAGACTGAACTGCCCGCTGATACAGGCAAGTTTCTCCATCTGTTGAGTATAGATAATAATTTTCTTCTGTGTTTATTTACAAATACAAAGAATCCATGCTTTCATTTTTGCATTTACTAGTCTTGATGTAAATGTAATACTGACCACTGGATCAGTATTATCAATTATATTGTATGATCAATACCAAAGCAGTAATATCTAGTTCATTTGTTGAGCTACCATCAGACAAACTATCCTACATCTTCTGAAAAGACACGATGCTTAAAAAATGTTGTATCTTGTCACAATCAGTTTGCAGTAATTTCTGCATTAATTTGTTCTACAAATAGCCCATTTTTTATAATATAATTTATATATTTCAACACCCTCAAAAATTCATTATCTACGATTTCCACTTTTCTCCACCTCAAAGCTGTTCCTAGTTTGACTGGAATGGAAGACAGCTGGACTTTAAAAACTGACTTGTGAATGGACCATGTCTTTCAGCAGGTTTTAAAGTGGTGTAGTTTTCCTGGGCAAATCGATGTTGGTTTCATTGTTTTTAAATTCTTGAAAAAGATTCTACATTTAGTAGATCTGTCCTATCCAGCCCTTCTTGAAATAACTGCAGAAACGTTAATCTATTGAACACAAATTATCACGTTGCAAAGTTATTCATTCAATATTCTAGCTTGCATGTTTACAATTAAATATTTATTTAATCTATCTAAATTGTGTGACCTGATTTTTTGAAGTTCTGATCATTGAAGTCAGTGGATCTGTGAATGTCCCTCTACCACAGTTCCCATATCCAACTCCCTATCCAAAAGAGAGAAGTTAAAAATAAACCATACATCCAAAGGCAAAAATATAGTTGTGTTGTTTTTGGTGAAACAAACCAATACCAACATCAGCAACTATGTATAGATGCATATACTAGGTTCCTTGCTTGGCACAACTGCTTATCCAAGTATTTTCTGAATTTATGAAGCATGTAATATCAAGGAATAATGCACTTTTTGACATAATTACACTTTGGCTGTGTATGTCATGATGCTTTCTTTGAGACTGCAGTCTGTGAAACCATATTAATATTTTCTCCTCTAGTTTCTTGTTCATAAATAGCTACTGCATCGTATTGACAAATACATTCATGTGGAAGTATACGCTGAGGACTAGCCAGTGTATTATGATTGGAGGCATTCCACTTTACTAATGTGATGGGTTAACCATGTCCAGTAGCTAGCTATCCATCCAGATACTCTTTTATTCCCATCTCTTAATAAAACATAGGGAGAAGACAAGATGAAAAGTAACAAGGGCTGTGATAAAGACAGGGAGTTCTTTGAGCAAAGACTATCATAGGCAAAGCATACTAAATTCAGAGAAAATTCATATAATTTATTGCTAGTTAAAATACATTTGAATACCAAGAAATAAAAACACACATTAAATCAACAGCTTCCTCTCTACACACACACACACATTTTCTTTTCTCTAGTTCACATATAGTTCTTCATTCCCATCCTCTCTATCTCCAACCCTGAATAGAGTACAGGGGATGGTAGATGGGAGCGTATGATGAGTGCATCACTCTTTCTATCTGCCACTTCTTCCTCCTATACCTTCCACTCTGGAAAAGTGGACTATTCCTATAGGCTGCAGGCTTTCAGGAAGCGCGCCAGAAAAGAGTACAGTTATCACAGGAAGTTTCTCAAAGAAATAAGGTTTATTTTCAGTTAAAAATCAAGACATTTTTAGATGAGACTTAAGTATCCATAGGAAAAAAACACTAAGGGAACTACAGGATCTGTAAATTTCAGTCTTCTTCCTGAGACGGCCAGCTAAGGATCATACTTTTTGTTTCTCTTTATTTTATTTTGTCAAAATTTTAGTTTTCACATCAATTCCCACTTTCCTAGGAGATTCCTCAATTTGTTGTTTCATTTTCATCAGTGTTATTTTCAGGATGTAGACACAGTACTCATCCACACTTCAAGGATGCCCTTTGTCCAGGCCTAGTTTCCAGGCTAGCAGACATTTTCTCGTTTGTGATTAACAGCAATTTACACCGAACTTCTTAAATATAGTTTGTATACCTCTGTAACTGCTCCATAAAAAATAAATTAAAAAAAATAGATAAATAAATAAAATTTAAAATTAAGATATTTGTAAACTATATCATATATGTAGCATTGAATTATAATCCACTTAGATGTAGCCTTATACAGAATTCAAGTTCACTTTACTTTTCTGCACTTTGGCAATATTTTTATATACTCCTGGAAAACATCATTCTCAGAGTCAAATTATTACTTTCATTATTTTGCCATTTCAAACCACATTGTTGAAATCAATGTACATGTCAATAATCACATTGGTCTCTTCAAAAGTAATGCATCTCATTTGTTTTGATGAAACTAAAATAGATATAAAAAGCACAATACCGTTATTTGATAAAATGAGTTCTCAGCTACAAAACACTGTTCTTCAACACAGGCACCACTATTAGCTATGCATTTTCACCAGCAATGAACAAGAGACTGCATTCCATGTTTGTAAAAATCTGTACCAGCAAAAGTGACCCACTGTTGCTGTCGCCACTGCTGAAAAGGATCACCTACTCACTCACATCCACAGTATGGTCTCCTGAAGCATTCAGTAAGTGTAGAGAAATGTCAATGGATGCAATTTTTTTCCATATGGAGGAATTCAGTTACATACTTTTGCTTCCACATCAGATGCCATTTTGTCAGACTGCCCCTCAGCTGTGATCTGTTACATGGCAACAACATGTAACAAAATATTGGTGTGAATCTTCAACCTCTGCTTCCATAGCCCCAGCATCTGCCTTTGGTGTCATGGGCCAACATAATAAGGAGGCATTACTTTAGGAGCAGCATTCTTATGTTGTGCTGATGGAAGTAACAGAAGAACATTGCTCAGTACTATTTCATAGAGCCACTATTTAGGGAAAATGAAATTAGTGAACTAGTCTGAGAAAAAATAACTAAATGTTATAAATTGAATTTACAGAACATACTTATTTAGGTATTACTAAACAAAATTTACACATTCTATTTACTTTTTTCCTACTGAGATCTATTTTTATTATTATTAATTTGACAATGTTTGTACTGTATGCAGTCTACTTAGTAAAATAAAACCATTTGTAGAGAAATCACCCTGTGAAAAATCTTGTTCTGACTGTATTTTCACATAAGTCAGAAGAAGTTTCAACTGATTCTATTGACTTAATTATTGCACTCATGTTCAGATTTCATTTTCATTTTAAAAATAAAGGAATTTTGTGTCCAAATTCATAAGCAGTTTTGCTTCAATATTCTCTGTTAATTTGTGCTCTATTCTGTTAATCAGATGTGGTTTACTATGCTAAATGACACATTACATTATGTACACTAGGAAATGAAATTAAAAATTGATTTTAAAAGGAATAGCAATGAAAGTGACAATGAAATATTTATTTTATAATTTGTTTCTATTCACTAACATGCATGTATTTTTCAACTATGCACAGTGTTTTGTTCCATGGAACAAAAAGACAGCACAATGATTTATGTCTTTATCACCAGAAAACCAAAGAGTTCTAGATAGTAAGATATTTTAACAGTCTTTATAAAGACTGCATTATTTAGACACCCAAGTACATTTTACGCATCCACTGTATCTAATTCAGTTTTTGAAATGGAATTTTTGCTTTTCGATTGCATAATCTGAAATTTCAATCTTTGTCAACTTATTCATTGATTTTATCCATACACAAGAATGCAGTTTATAAGATGCTGAGCTCATCCTTAGCGACTTGTCTTTTCTGTTAGGAGGAATAAATAAATAAATAAAAAGCATATCACAACTGCTTATGATTAATTTGTATATTTTCTGTCATTTTGTTGCTATACTTATTTCATTATTTCACACATACTTCTTTGCTTGATTCAGTGCTGTATTTGTTTCTTTCAACTGCATTTATTGCGTAACTTTGCCCTAGTCTGTGTTGTAGCAATTACCTTAAACTTCAAAACTCCAGAGCAGCTTTGAGTAATTAATATTTACCTGTTTGAGATCTTTTAGGAAGGAAAATTACAGTAAATTAAGCTCAAGGTAGTCATTCTGCAGCTGTAAAGGTATAATAAACCGAAAGTTCAAAACTTGGCAACTTAGAATAACTTAATTATTCTTTAACAAGTTTTTTGTGGCTAATACAACTAATTGAATAATTATTTTAAGAGAAATATGGGAAAGTATCAATCCTGAATTTTTGAAAGGTTAATAGAAGAGCTAATAAAAGCTTATATTTCTTGAAAAACTCCATGGTAGGGGTATTTAAAGTTAAATTTTATTGCATATTTTAAAACAAAAACTGATTGCATATTCAGACACATACGACAAAAAAAAATTATTAGCAACTGTCTGCACAATGTCTTAACTATGCTGTCCATTTAAATTGTACAAGAATACTCCTTTTTATAATGGTAATAATGTTCCTGTGAATCACATGGGCCTTGAGCTTCATTGCCTTTTCTCAATCATATTGCATGTGTATCTTTTAATTAGTATTTATTTATTTAAAATGCATTTGCTCATGGCCAAAAGGATTCAGGATACACCTTCTAGTACTACATCCAAGTCATTTATGAAAACATTAAAGAGAACTGGCCCTAAAATGGAGCCCTGGGTAAACCAACTAGTAACCAGCCACCAACATAATATAATCCCATTTACTATAACCTTTTAGGCCCAACCCACTAAGCAGCTGCTCGCCCATCACGTTGTGGTTTTGTCTAGCCACACACTGGACATTTTGTCCAGAAAGATACTGTCAGAAACAATATTGAAAGCTTTACTGTAATCCAAAAAGATAATGTCATCTGGCTCCCTTGGTCAACTAGACAAGATGCCCTTGTCATAAAAGGAGATGAACTTAGTTAAACAGGACTTTCCCCTCATGAAACCACATTGTTTTGGACCAATGAATGCATTATCCTTCAGTTGTTTTTCAAGAAATGAAAATCACAGCATATCATAAACAGGTTTCCTGTTACAAGCACAACCACTTGAACGTGGCAGATGGCAAATTGAGGTCATTCAATAGATCACTGAATCAATGCTCCTCAACAAGCCCATTGTGTTAATTTGATATCCATAAGATAAGTAGATAAATGTCTTGAATGCCTCCAAGTTAGTCTTCAGTAGAGTTTTGATGAGGCTTTCTCTAACGCAAATAAGATCATAGAATCATAGAATCATAGAATCATAAAACCATATAATGGTTTGGGTTGGAAGGGACCCAAAGGATCAGCCGGTTCCAACTCCCCTGATAAAGACAGGACCACCAACCTCCAGATCTTTGCTCCCTGTCCCTCTTTGCTCAGGAGACCAGCTCTCCTCTTGGCAGTCTCTGAGACCACAGGTTTAATCATGGTCTCCACCAGACAGTGGACTTGCTCCAAGAAGACCGTGGTGACACAGATGGAGGGCCAGCCCAGAAATGTAGCTATTCAGGTCTCTGGCTGCAGAGGGTGCCTGAGCCTGCTGCTGCCAGCAGAGGGTGGCATGAGGTGTGAGCAGGTGGATGAGCTGCTCAGCCTGGTGGTGGTGCTCATGGAGGAGGTGGAGAGACTAAGGGCCATCAGGGCGTGTGAGCGGAGGATTGACTGGTGGAGTAACTTGCTGGATGCCAGAGGGAAGGGTGCCAGGGAGACACCCCCAGAAAAGTGATGGACCTCCTGCCCTGTCACAGTCAGACAGATCTGACAGATGAGGAGGGTTGAAAGACTCAGTGTCACCCCCTCTGCCTGCCTACCCCGCTTCCCCAGCTCCCACTAAGCAATAGGTTTGAGATGCTGGAAATTGGAGGGGAGGTGAGTGGAGAGGCGAGGGAGGATCTGCCTAGGAGGGAGCCTAAGGCGAGGCAGTCATTCCCACGCCTTGAGACTGCCTCTGTCAGGAAAGAAAGAAGGGTGGTGGTGGTAGGTGACTCCCTTCTCAGAGGAATGGAGGGCCCCATTTGTAGACCGGACCCTAGCTGTCAGGAAGTGTGCTGCCTTCCTGGGGCCCGGGTCAGGGACATAACCAGGCAACTTGCAAAACTGGTTAGGTCCACTGATTATTTTCCATTCCTTATAGTTCAGGTGGGCAGTGATGAAATTGCTCAGAGAAGCCTTTGAACTATGAAAAGAGATTTCAAGTGTTTGGGGCGTTTAGTTCAAGATGTGGGAGTGCAAGTGATCTTTTGTGCTGTACCTTCAGGGGCAGTGAAGGACATGGAGCGGGCTTGGAAAATACAGGTAATGAATAATTGGCTCAGAGGCTGGTGTTGAGGCAGGAACTTTGGGTTTTTTGACCATGGGGCAGTTTACTCAGCCCCTGGCCTGTTGTCCATGGATGGAACCCACCTATATCAAAGGAGGCAACAAATCCTATCACAGGAGATAGCCGGGTTTATCGAAAGAGCTTTAAGCTAGCTATGACAGGGGAAGGGGAGCAGGGAGGTAATCATCCCCCTGTACTCAGCACTGGTGAGGCCGCACCTCGAGTACTGTGTTCAGTTTTGGGCCCCTCACTACAAGAAAGACATTGAAGCCCTGGAACGTGTCCAGAAAATGACAACAGAACTGGTGAGGGGTCTGGAGCATAAATCTTATGAGGAGCAGCTGAGGGAGCTGGGATTGTTTAGTCTGGAAAAGAGGAGGCTCAGAGGAGACCTCATTCCACTCTACAACTTCCTGAAGGGAGACTGTGATGAGGAGGGGTTTGGCCTCTTCTCCCAGGCAACAAACAGGACCTGAGGAAATGGCCACAAGTTGTGCCAGGGGAGATTTAGGTTAGACATAAGGAAAAACTTTTTTTCTCAGAGAGTGGTCAAGCACTGGAATGGCCTGCCTAAGGAGGTGATGGAGTCACTGTCCCTGGCAGTGTTCAAGAGATGTCTGGATGAGGTGCTACAAGATATGGTTTAATAGCTTGTGGTAGTAATGGTGATGGGAGGACAGTTGGACTAGATGATCTTGCAGGTCCTTTCCAACTGTTGTGGTTTTGTGATTTTTTTGTTGTAAGTATTCCACATCAGAACATCATGTGAACCAGTGGGAGTTAAAGAGTTAATGTTCTGGTTCTGTTTACTGCCTTTTACAGGCATTTTGATGGGAGGGAAGGGGCAGCATTCCTGGAGGACTTGGCGCGAAGAGGAAGATAGGCAGAGCTCTGAACAGGACCCCAGCATCTGTCTCTCCCTCTGGGCCCAGCTCAGCTTGTGCTGGAGAAGGCCATGAGCTTCCCTTGCACTATCGTGGTTGACTCGCACTTTGGGTACTCCTGTCTCTCCCATTTTGTTTGATTTGGTTAAATTTAGTAAATTAGTGTTCCTCCTCAGATCGTTGCCAGTGTGCTCCTTTTGTTAAAACCATCTGCTAGCTCTCTGCCCTTCTCCCACCCTCCCGGAGCATGGGGTTCGCAGCACACCTTTCATTTTTTTTTCTTTGCTCCTTTGTCTCTCCTTTTTTTTCCCAGGACTGTGCCTCCCCCCCCTCAGTCCCCCACTTGTCACAGACTCAGATAACTCCGTGACACCAACCTTGTGATTCTATGATTCTATGATTCTATGGTACTAGACCAGGTTGCCCAGGGCCCCATCCAACCTGTTCTTGAACACCTCCAGAAATGGGGCATCCACAGCCTCTCTGGACAGTCTGTTCCAGCACCTCAGCACTCCCTCTATAAAGAACTTCCCCCTGACATCCAATTTAAACCTTCCCTCCTTGAGCTTAAAACCATTCCCCCTTGTCCTATCACTATCTACCTGAGTAAAAAGTCGATTCCCCCCGTTTATAATCCCCTTTTAAATACTGGGTGGCTGCAATGAGGTCTCCTTGTAGCTGTCTCTTCTCCTGGCTGAACAAGCCCAGCTCCCCCAGCCTGTCTTCATAGGGGAGGTGCTTCAGCCCTCTGATAATCTTCGTGGCCCTCCTCTGGACCCTCTCCAACAGCTCCACATCCTTCCTTTATTGGAGGCCCCAGACCTGGATGCAGTACTCCACATAGGGCCTCACAAGGACAGAGTAGAAAGGGAAAATCACCTCCATCTCCCTGCTTGCCACTTCTGTTCTGATGGACCGCAGGATACCATTGGCCTTCTGAGCTGCAAGAGCAAACTGCTGGCTCATGTTCAGTTTTTCATCCATCAAGAAGTTGGTTTCTTTCCCTCTTTTTTTCCATGCTGTTTGGCACATCCTGCTGCATGTAAAAGAAGCATTCAGGAAAGCTAAATATGGGAACTGCAACTATACATCAGATTTTTCCATTTGCTTGCCTGTTCCAGCCCAGGAGAGTGGTTTCTCTTCTTAGCATGCACAAGTTGTATTGAGTCTCCTCTGTGATTCCTCATGTTCCTTTTGAACAACCTTGAGGCTGTCTCACATTCTCAATATTCTATTCTACAGATTTATTTTTTTTTTCCCCATGTGGAAGTATTTCTAACATTTGGATGAAGAAAGTTCCATGTTGTTTTGTAATAACAAGACTATATTCTAGTGTTGCCTCAGCTGAGCCAGATTCCAGTTAAATCACTTCCCATGCTAAATTAATAAAGAATAAGCCGCAGAAACAACACAAGTTTTAGCATAGAAACTATTTTATCAGATGTCTTAAAGATATTTTTACATTGATCATCTATCCTTCCATGATCACAAATCATGTGCTGAACTTGAAATATGAGGCTAATTGAGCCATGAAGAACTCAAAATTTTCATAATTGTTAGTTCATGGCTAGGACATGTGGAACCACACAGAGATATTAAGAAGGAGTGATGTGTAAACCTTCAGAAAATATGTATTCTTTAGTCTCTTTTCTTGGAACTTGCTGCATTCTGGCTGTCCACTATTGCAGATGGTCCGCTGAGAAAAAATACCAGCTGGCGCCCTTTAAGAAGATGGTGTAATACTCAATACTCAATAGCAGTGGTTTTAAACTGGTCTCTAAACATTTTCTTGTGGTACATGGAGGGAGAAAGTGGGAACATTTAGTCCTTTAACTGTAAGACAGTCCCCTCTAAATGAAAATGTCTTCTAGAACAGGAAAGCTAAAACATTTTTTGCAATGTAGAAAGGAATCTGTCTATTTACAAGGACACTTCTTTGGGTTAGAACAGTATACTACAACTCTTCAATGGGTGGTTTCATATCTGAGACAATGATATAAAGAATTAAAATGTGCAAATCTGTTTTAAGTTTGCAGTTTAATTTTGTGAAGGGATAAAAATCCACAAGAAAAAAAAATTGGCCAAACTTGAACATTAGGAAGCAACTCTTCTAAAAGATTTTAAAAAATTATTTACCATGAGTTAGACAAACACAGGAACAGGCTTCCTATTCCCATTAATCACCTAAAGAGATGGTTAATGCCTAATGCCTGTCAGTGGTCAAGAAGCGTTTGGATAATGGCTTCAACAACATACTTTTGATTAGCCCTTAAATGATCAGGCAGTTGGATTTCACGATCTTTGTTAGTCGCCTCCAAATCACAGGATCATAAACTCATAGAACAGCCTGGGTTGGAAGGGACCTTAAAAATCACCTAGTTTCAACAATTCTAATTGTTGAATTTTTATCACATTGATACTTTATATTAGTTACCTTTAAATATTTTAATCATGATATATATAGAACTAATGGAAAATATCAGATTTAGTTGTGGGGGCAGAGGGGTAGAGTTAATTTCTCCACAAAAACTAGTAAAGAAGCAAGAATTAATCAACAGTATCACTGGGATATGCCACATTACTCCTTTTGTATTCTACAATATGGAAGTTTGACTTTTGTCTTACAATTTCTTTATTTTCTTCTGTGTTCTAGTTTGTCATTAAATCATTTTGAAATAAAATCATATGTACAGTTACAAAATAATTCATTATTTAATTTCAGAGAGAGAACTGCAGTTGTTTCTACAAGTTTTGTAGCAATTTTAAAAGATAAGAAATATCAATGTATAATGAAGCTTCACAATAACTACAGTTTAATTGCCATTCTGTAATAGAAAGCAAAGGAACAAACATGTCCAAAGCCTATTGTTGGTTTTGGAGAGTATTTTTCTTCTCTAATTACATAAAATAACATAAAGTATCAGACAGTATTATGAAGTTAGATATACACCATTTTGATCTGCATTTGTATTGTGCTCTCAGTGGGAATCAAGTGTTAAGACTAGCTCTGTTTTTAGCTATTCAGAGCTGCTACTGCTCACCAAGAAGTTTGAAAAATGTTTACTAGTGAGGTATCAAACAAAAATTATTGGGGATTAGATTCATATACTAAAAATATAACATACAATGAAAATATAGTAAGAATACTTTCAATCACTAATTATCTTGCTTGTTTTGAACTGATTTTTAAAAACAACAGCAAAGCTAAATTCTGTTTCCGTTGTAGTAGGAAAGATCAGAAGCTAAATTCTGTTTCTGTTGTAGTAGGAAAGATCAGAAATTAAGTTTTCAGGGAAAACAATGTGATTTTGTATTATTTTGCTAGTAAAATGGGATTACAATTCAAAATGTTAGAGGTTTTCAAAAATCAAAATTCTAAAAGCATAAACAGATTTTTTTTTACATTTTTGCAATGGTCACTTCAACAGTTTATATTTTGCTTATAGGCCAATTTAATATTTTCTGTAAAACAGAGTTTTTCAATAAGTTTTTAATTTGGAAATTCAAAAATACTGAAACAGAACTGTTGCATGGAGGGACAATAAGGCTAGTTAAACTGCTTAAATCCTAATACTTGCATTGTTTATTGTCCTGATAACACTGGCCTTCATACATACACACAGTCAGTACCACTCTCAAGTTTTAAATCGGTCTGTCATGACAGCCCTTTGTGAGCTGTCCTTCACTGGCCTTTAGGGAAGATGTATGTACAAGAATGGGGATACAGAAAAATTATGCAAGCTAAAGATATAGTCCATGTTTTTTTCCAAAACAATCAATTTATTGATAATGGATGAAATTCTTATTTTCTTTTTTCTCATAGGCTCTCTAGAGACTTTTGTCCTCCAGCTTAGACTACTATTAATTGTCTGTGGGAAAGAAGAATAAAGGTAGTTTATTTTAGAGGGAGCTCCTAACAAATAAGGGCTATGTTTTCAAGCAAGTATACAAATCACTTCAGCAGTTTTTCTTACTCTCCAGCAGGTGAAGAATGAGAGCATTAAAAATAAAAGTAGTGATAACTGTGCACTCTTGATCAAATTGTGTGTCAGATGGGGAGATTTCAATAGCAAAATTGTCATTCTGATAAAATAAAGTATAGACATAATCGTGATATATTTTAAGATGATGAAAGAACTGTGGAAGGGCTTGTTCACCTGTTAAAGTGAACAAAGGTTGTTGTTTGTGATATAACAGTAAGGCACATATACTTCTCTAAACAAGAGATATTTTTTACAGTAATTTTTCATAAAGTTTGACTTGATTCTAAAATAATTGAGACTGCTGTTTACAACCATTGAACACTGATGCAGCTGATCTGATTGTGTTAAATGTGCAATAAAGAAGATGTAAGCTGCTCTTCATCTGCAAGCAAATATTGCAAATTTGTACACTAAAAAATGCCCTGAATATAAAACATATTTTAAAAATTGTGCAAATATGTGTCTTCATTGTTGTAGGTATTTTGGAAAGAAAAAAAAAAATCTAAAAAGCCAAGTCCCACTGTGAAAGCTTTATTTTTCTTTATTAATTATTTCTTAATTAATTTCTTAATTAAAAGGATAATTAGCATATAAGTAGCTTAGATGTGTAATGGTTTTCTTACTTTTTTTTTCTAACTTCACTTTTTTTTTTTCCAGAAATGTTTTTTTTTTCTGTGAGTGTTTACCTGATTTTAATGAAATATTTCAAAATCATTCTTTTTATAATTTTTAACCCTTGGTTACTTCAAAGCTGAAATGTAGTAGGCAATGAGGAATGTTTATATATGAACATTGTAGAAAAACATAACTGAGCGACAAGTTGCTTATCTATCTTGTTTGTAGCAGACAAATATGTTTTAGATTCCCATCCGTAACTTTAGAAGAAAGTTAATACTTATACTCATTTAGCACACAGTCAGAGAAAACTACCACATCCTGTTTGGTGTACTGCAATAATAATTTTTTTCCTTTTTTTTTCTCCTGATTTTTTTTTTTTTTTTGAAAAGATTAATATATTGATTGTGCCTTTACATAAAGGTGCAGTTTCAATAGAGCAACAAGGAAATGAAAGTTGAAATATACTGCTTATTTTTTTGTTTTCATTCAGTAATACTATTCGGGTAAGAAGGGTGGAAGTTGAGAACCTCAGAGCAATTCAACTAAAAAGCTGCAAAATAAATAAAAGAAGCTACAAAGTTATGCAGTAGAAAACTTCCATTCTTTCCACACCTGACTTTCTCCCCTCTAACCCAAGAACCACTTGGTTTCTTGATATCCAAGGCCTTAGATCTTATGAAAGTATGAGAGAATATTTCACATTCTTCAGTATCCAATAAGAGTTCATTTCAGGGACAGAATTCTACAGCAAAGAAATTTTTTTTACTGTTAAACACTTTTTTTTTTCCCCCTCCTTTGGTGAAATCTGTCTGTGTAATAACTGTATTGTAAAACACACTTTTTTTTCAGTTGTGTTATCTTCTTAGTACACTTATACTCTGCTTGAAGACAAACTAATCTATTTTCTCTTTATTATTGTATTTGTTATTCACTGGTGTCATGTCTCCACAATAGCTGCAGTGCAGCAACAAAGCCACAGCATGGCACCAGGAGAAAAGATAACACTTGAGAAAAATTCTCACTATAATTTTCTACTAGATTTTCTTAAGTATCAAAACTTGGCAAAAATTAGTTACTAAAAGACAGAATATTAGTAAGCTTTCCATAAATTCAGTTTCCTGAGAATCCAGTATTACTTGCAAGAACGTTTTCCAACTATATTGACATTTTGACAGAATGTCAGTGCTTGGAGATTCATAGTAACAGTTACTCATAATAATTTTTATATCTTAGCATCATAAAAATTTCTGAGACTACATTGCGTGAGATCAATCTATGAAATTGTTCATATATCCACTGAAAGAATTTCTAAAAATGACATGCCTTCTCTGAATATGCAATGTGAAGCAGCTTCCAAATATTACTAATTGGCTTTTGTCTAGGAAGAAAGTCTGATTTATGAAATCTTAGCTTAATTGTTATTATTTGAGTATTATGTGCATACACATTGGGTATGATTCCATTATGTCAGTATGAATTTCAGTATAAACCTTCAGTAAGTTCACAGAGGACATCAAGTTGAGAGGTAGTGTCAATATGCGTGAGGATAGGAAGGCTATGCAGAGAGGTCAAATTGGTCCAATTGTATGTGCTTTAAGAAGACCAAGTGCTGAGTTCTGCACTTCAGTTACAAAAACCCCATGCATTGCTACAGGCTTGGAACAGAGTGGTTGGAAGTCTGCACAGAGATAAAGGATCTGGGGGTGATAGTTGGCAGCCAACTGAACATAAGTCAGGTGCCCAGGTGGCCGAGAGGGCCAGTGGCATCCTGGCTTGTATCAGAAATAATGAAGACAGCAGGACAAGGTAGGTGATCATCCCTCAACACTTGGTACTATTGAGACCATGCCTTGAGTAATGTGTTTTGTTTTGAGCCCCTTCTACATCAACACTGAGGCCCTGGATTATGTCCAGAAAAGGACAATGAATCTGGTGATGGGTTTGGAGCACAAGTCTTATTTTTTTAATTTTTGGTCACAACAACCTCAGGCAACCCTACAGGCTTGGGGAGGAGTGGCTGGAAAGCTGCCTGATGGAAAGGGACCTTCATGTATTGATGGACAGTTGGCTGAATAAGAGCCAGCAGTGTGCCCAGGTGGCCAAGAAGGTCAGTGGCATCCTGGGTTGTATCAGGAATGGTGTGGAGAGCAGGACTAGGGAAGTAATCCTGCCCCTGTACTCGGCACTGGTGAGGCCCCACTTTGAGTACTGTGCTCAGTTTTGGGCACCTCAGTACAGAAAGGACATTGAGGTGCTGGAGCAGGTCCAAAGAAGGGCAACAAGGCTTGTGGAGGGTTTGGAGAATATGCCCTACAAGGAGAGACCGAAGGAACTGGGGCTGTTTAGTCTGGGGAAAAGGAGGCCGAGGGGAGACCTTATTGCTGTCTTCTGATGTCTGAAAGGTGCTTACAGCAAGAGCGGGGTTGGTCTCTTCTCACTGGTGACAGGTGACAGGACAAGGGGAAATGGCCTTAAGTTGCACCAGGGTAAGGTTAGGTTGAATATCAGGAAACACTTCTTTACAGAAAGTGTTGTTAAGCACTGGAATAGGCCCCTCAGGGAGGTGGTTGAGTCACCATCCCTGGATGTGTTTAAAAACCGTTTAGGATGTGGTGCTCAAGGGACATGATTTAGCAGAGGGTTGCTAGTTAGGGTAGTATGGTTAGGTTGTGGTTGGACTCAATGATCTATAAGGTCTTTTTCAACGTGAGCAATTCTATGATTTTATGAGGAGCACTAGGGGAACTAGGATTCTTTAGTCTGCAGAAGAGGAGGCTCAGGGGAGACCTTATCACTCTTTACAACTTCATGAAAAAGGAGGTTGTAGTTAGGTGGGAGTTCATGTTTTCTCCCAGGTAACTGGTGAAAGGACAAGAGGTCACAGCCTTAAGTCGTTTCAGGGAAGGTTCAGCTTGGATATTAGGATAAAATTATTCTCAAAAAGAGTGTTGAGGTATTGGAATAGGCTGCCCAGGGCACTGGTGCAGTCACCATCCCTGGAGGTTTTCACAGAACATGTAGACGTCACACTGAACGGCATGGTGTATAGCGGTCACAGGTATAGACTGATGGTTGGACTAAATTATCTTAGCGGTCTTTTCCAACCTGATACGATTCTATCATTCTATGACACTATGATTTATACTTGAGTACCGCAAAAGGAATTTCAAAAAAGCACTAGGTTTTATGAGTTCAAGAGTGATATAAATGTAAAATGTTAACAAATAATATGTACTTTTTTGGTTGTTTTTAAATATCTTTCTGCATTTGAACTACAAGAAGTAGGATTTAAAAGCAGCTTTCCTAATGGTGATAACTGGGTCAATTTTATGAAAACAAAACATGCTGTGAGTTAAATTATCAAATCTCATACATCATGTAAGATGGAGTTGTCAAACTGTAGTTGCTCAGGAAAAAATTACCTTGGTCCATTCAACACGATATTTCTGGGCATTCCCTCAAGTCTATCTCTGACAATAAGCTTCATGAATTGTATTACTTTATATAATAGACTTTTTTGGGTATTGATAGTTTTAGTTTCTTTCCTCTACAGCCACATTAGAAGAGAAACACTGCTATGTAATAAGCAGTTGTTCAGTTCATATCTGTATCTCAGGGAAACTGCTACTGCTCTTTGTATTTTTATGTGTTTCACCTTACTGTGACTGTGCCTTTTTCCTTAGCATTCTGAAGATGGAATTAAAAATAGAACCTTGTAATACATTTATCCTACTGTCATTCTGATTTTCATTTTTCCTCCTTATTTACTTGAGTTACTGCTGTTATATTTAATCATTTTTTTCCAATGACATGGATTAGAAATGAGAAAAAATTACGAGGTACAAAAATTAAGTATTTTATTATATGTAAACTTTATTTAGAAACTGTATTCTTAAAAATTTATGAGTGCTGAATGCAAAGTGGAAAATAAAGGAATTCAAAGATCTATCTGAGACAGAAAACATATTTTCTGATGCGGTTTCAAAGAGATGATACTGTATATTGCAGGCAGTCATTTCCCAATGACAGAAATTCAAAGATGATTTCCACAGTAAAGCCAGTGAAATTACGCTAAAACAGACAGTGCTGAACACATTAGCTATCTCAGTCTATAGCAAGCTGAAAGAAAGGAAATCATGGATTTTCCTGGATCTTTAAATGGTTAAGGAAATTATTGCGGATATTTATGTTGCTGGCGTTCAAGGAGAAAAAAACATTTTCTTGCTAGGTCAGTGACCCTGTCAACAGAATGTGGCTGCTAAACAGCAGTAGGTACCTATGAACCACCACTCCACTCTTTCACTCTTCAGAAGGAGAGGGAAATGTGATGAAAAAAGCTCATGGGTAGAGATAAGGACAGGGAGATCAGTCATCAAATATCATAAATGGAAAACAGACTCAGCGTAGGAAAATTAAGTAATTTATTGCCAGCTGAAAACACATTAGAATGGTGAAAACTGAAAGAAAACTGAAAACATCTTTACCCTCTTCTATCTCCTCCACTTGAGCGAGACATATGAAAAAAAAAGCCTTTGGCACTGTCCCCCACAACATCCTTGTGGAGAAGCTGGCTGTCCATGATTTGGATGGGCATAAGCTCTGTTGGGTGGAACAGTGGATGGATGGCCAAGCCCAGAGAGTTGTGGTAAGCCCAGAGATTTGTGGTCAATGGAGTTAAATCCAGTTGGTGGCCAGTCACAAGTGGTGTTCTCCAGGACTTGGTACTGGGGCCGATTCTATTTAACATCATTATTAATGATCTTGAAAAGGGGCTTGAGTGCACTCTCAGTAAGTTTGCAGACGACACCAAGTTGGGAGGGAGTGCCTGAGGGGAGAAAGGCACTACAGAGGGACCTGGATAGACTGGATCAATGGGCCAAGGTTAACTGTATGAGTTTCAATAGGGCCAAGTGTCAGGTCACAACAACCCCAGGCAACCCTACAGGCATGGGGAGGAGCGGCTGGAATGCTGCCTGATGGAAGGGGACCTTGATGTACTGATGGACGGTCGGCTGAATATGAGCCAGCAGTGTGCCCAGGTGGCCAAGAAGGCATCCTGGCTTGGATCAGGAATGGTGTGGAGAGCAGGACTAGTGAGGCCCCACTTTGAGTACTGTGCTCAGTTTTGGGCACCTCAGTACAGAAAGGACATTGAGGTGCTGGAGCAGGTCCAAAGAAGAGCAACAAGGCTTGTGAAGGGTTTGGAGAATATGCCCTACGAGGAGAGACTGAAGGAACTGGGGCTGTTTAGTCTGGGGAAAAGGAGGCTGACTGAGGGGAGACCTTATTGCTCTCTTCCAATATCTGAAAGGTGATTACAGCAAGAGGGGGTTGATCTCTTCTCACTGGTGACAGATCCATACCACAGCACCCGTCTTTCAGGATCTCACTGCTCCAGCGTGGATCCCCACGAGCAGCAATTCTCCCAGTCCACCTGCCCCATCGCAGGCCTGTCTCCACAGGCTGCAGCTCTGGTCCCAGGCTGCTCCTTTGGGGCCTTTCCCTGGTTTGTGCCTCCTTCAGGCCACATCCACTGCTGCACCGTGGGCTTCTCCATGGCTGTATGTGGAGATATGCTCTGTGTGGTGTCCCATGGACTGCAGAGGTACTTCTGCTCCAGCACTTGAAGCACCTCTTCCTCCTTTTTTTTAATGACTTTGGTAAAGGGTTGCTAGTCTCTCTGTTTTTCACTGTTCTCCAATAGCTATCCTGTGCATCAGATTTTACACTTTCTTAAATATGCTTTCTCAGATGTTCAACCTGCATTATTTTCTGGCTTATGTTATGCCAACTCCCTTTTAAGTTATCTGGAATTGGCTCTGTTCTCACCTGAAGCAACTTCTGAATGCCTTACAGAAGCCACCCCTGCAGGCACCTCACTTACCACAACCTTGCCACATAAACCCAATACAAAATTCTAAGTGTAGAATCAAGACAATAAACAATATTTTTTTCATAAGAAACAAACAAACAAAAAAAGTGTGGAGAAGTAAAATATAGGGTTACATCTTAATATAATGAAATAGAAATTGAAGACAGTGGTTCCAGCTCAGTGGTACTATAGTATGTGATAGCATGCTTTTGAACTTCTTAGTGGTTTTCACAGAGATACACTGACAGAACTGCAGTGAATTAACACACAATGGAGAACAAATTATTTGTAGAAAGAAGAATTTTGAATATGAACAGATATCAGAGTAGAAGAGTGATAAACATCTCACAAAGTATTTAAAATATAATGAATTGCAACATGGCCTCCTCACTCCCACATTATATATTCTACTAATCCGACACATGCTACATTTGCTCCTAGATTTTCTTCAATTCAAGATGACTTTTATCATTTTCTATTGACAGTGCTTTTCAGATGTAAAATATTAAAAGATATATTAAAAAAGAAGCTTTTATGTCATGCCATGTCATGTTTCTTGTGTTCCTTGAGAACAGAACCACAGGAGACAATAGGATAACAATATATAATTCCAGATTCTTATAACTAGATTTCAGAAAACAAAAGGACTTAATCCTGTATTTCTTATACATCATCTCCGATTTCACTGAGAATTATGTGTACACAAAGGAAAAAGTCCTTCTTAAAATTCTCATTGTACAAACCAGTACAGTAATAGGATTCTTTAGCAGCACTGGAAAGAGAGCAGACAAAGTCAGAGTGCAGAACAAGAGCTTTAATTATAAATCTTTTCGATACATAAAGGACAGTCTTCCTAATCTTCCTTATATTTGGAAAATAACAGCGAAACCTGAAGGATATTTTATATAGTTTGAATTCTTTTCTTTCATTAAATAGGGGAATAAAAGCAAAAGCCAATATGACCTGTGAGTTTTCTGGAACTTTATTTGTTTGTTTGTTTGTTTGTTTGTTTGTTTTTAAAGGATCTGTAATATTATTCTTCTGATAAAATGCTACTGTGCCACTGAAAAACTTCAACAACCCACCTCTGAAGTTACAGCACTTTAAATAAAATACTTTAGTCTTTATGGGTACATTTCCAAGACCACAAGAAAATACGTGATGGTTATTGGATCAATAATCTGTTCAGCTAAACTTATATTTACAGATTGTTTATATCTAGAACAGTAGAAATTCTGTGTCTAAATGTCAGCAGACTGAGATGGAGTATCTATAGATTTCTGAATTTTTCTAGAAGAACTGGTACGTTCTCAAAGCATTAAAGCAGCAGCAACAAACACAAGATGCTGCTGATCAAGTTCAGCTAATTGGTGAATTCTAGTGTCTCTCAACTTAGTCAAGAAAGTAGCTCAAACAGTAATCTGACATGTCAAAGAGAAAAAAAAAAGTTCACAACTAAAGTCATAAAGTCACCAGTACAATGAACAGTCTTGACTAGTCAATCTACGGAAACACTGATATTCATGCCTGCTTTCAATAGCTGCTTAAGCATTAAATAGTATCTGCTTAAAGTGATACCTGGCCGTGGAAATGGTTTGCAATGTTAAGTGATGCTCGTGTCTATGAAACAATGTCTGTCACAAGAAAGTACCTATAAAAGTCATGTAAAGCATGTTTTTCTCCTAGGGATCTAAAATGAACACATACCTTCAAACACTAGTAATGCTATTCTATGTACTTATTTATTTTTACACTATTTTAGAAAATATCACTGAAGCACAGGAAGCCCAAAGAGAGGAGGCTGACCCCAACTATAACACTATTTCTCTCTGCAATATATCTGCTTTTTCTCGAATGTCTTCAGCATCTTAGATATCTGTAAAATCAAATGATTACTGAAGTCTATGATTGACTGAAAAAGCTTAGTATATTTAAGCAAGTGCATGCTTTTTATGTATTCATGCACACCAGTGAGCTTGACAGTACAGTTTTCAGTCATTTTCATTTGTAAAGGAGTGTCTTTTCATTTGGAAAAGACTGCAGAAGAGAGGAAAGTACTGTGAAGTTTATTTTTTACCCTTGTAGCCTAAATTATTACTGTGAAAAGTAGATAACCTGTTTATAAATATGTATGAAAATACATGAATGTTTTATACAGTTTCCGTACTTGAAAAAGCATTGAAGAGAATCACTGATATTCTGTGCTTGTGGGTACTCGCCATGTGCTAGTAGTGATCAGAGTTTTTCCAAAACTTTCAAAACAACTGAGTTTTACATTCTGATGATAGCATCCTCCACTTGCTTGGTTACAGTTGCTTGACTAGTTTTTTATGGATAAGTTTATCCCTTGTAGTTGGTATAGCTTCTTCCACTGGAGACATATTTGGATGCTATTAGAGAACATAACTTTCTGCTTTAAAATATCTTNTTTATTTTAGAGATTAGAGAATTTTTCACATTTGCAAGCAGATATTAGAAAAAATAAAAAAATAGAAAAATAAAACAAAATGTTATTAAATATCATCAGTCTTCAGCTTCTCTATTGATCTTTCTTTTCTCCTGAAAAACAGGAGAACTCATTCTAATATAATCTGCAATTACTTGAACATTTTAAAATGCTTCCATGAGGCATTTATGTCTGAAGTTATTTGCTTTTCGCAAACTGAACAGGGTTTTTATCATACAAAGACATACATAGTCCTTACACAGTCCTTGTTGCACTGTGTCTTCACAGCTGCCTTATGTGATGCTGGGATTTACTGCAATTGACATGAGTAGAAGTAAACTTTCTTTCAACAAAGTAGGAAATGCAAGGTTCATCCCTTTCCAGAACAGTTTTAATTAATTGAAAATCAACAAGTTATGTTGTGCCATGTAATTTGTTGACTGAAAAAGAATATGCATCAATGAGAACACATTCTCTACTACTCTGATAAAATGTAAGATCGGGTGCATTGTAAATAAAACCAGTGCTAGGGATATGTTTTCATGGGGAATATATTATTAGAAATAAATTATAAAATTGTGTAGGGTTTTCTAATACTTCTGTTCTAGCACTTCAAATATAACTGTTTTGTGCCACTTAGACATATAGTTAAAAAAAAAAAAAGGAAAGGTTCATATCAATTAAGTCAATTTCATTAATATTTTCAGTTTCATCATAATGAAGCACATACAGGTTAAGTACTAAACTACTTATTCAAAGCATTTTGTTTTACACAATTCTTACTTATGTGCTGAAAATGGCACTGATAGCTCACTAGACCTTAACTCAATCTCTTTTAATGGCTATAATACTCTCATTTTACAGCCAAGCAACATGTTAATTTAAATGTTTGGCTATGTAGTACTGAGCCAGTTCATACAAACTTTGGGATAGATTTAAGTAACAGATTCTGGTGAAATCTATTTTTTTCTTTTTTTAAATATTTTTACCAAAAACATTTTTCACAGATTAAAATTTGTTACAATAATTCTGCATAGTATGAATGTAGTGCATTCAGCCACACATATTCCTTAATGTCTGTGTGGTATCAGAACTAATCACTTTGGATTAAATCCTTGTAGATATTTGCATGTGTCTTAATATAGAGTGCTTACTGAATTGAAGAAAGTGAGGGTAACAGTTGCAGTTTGACTTCAAATGGGAAAACCCATTTTGAAGATCAAGCTCTTTTCTCTCCTGCTCATTTTCTATGAATATGTAATAAAACTTTGAATAGTATTACTTTTTGTCGGTGTGAGTGTATCACCAGGAAAACCTTGTGCTGCTCAGCTTAATTTTATATAACATAATTATTTGATGTTTTAACAAAGTATTTTCCATGACAAATTCCTAAAACTATGTTGTATATAACTTTTTCATAACCTAAGAAACAGCAGTTATTAAACCCTTTAAATTGTTTATTATCATATTCAGAGAGTTTCATAACATATTTCATGTCTTCTGTGTGTTTTAGGAAACATCTAGTACACTGTGGATATTGTCAAACAATGTGAATAAAATAAGCAGCTTACGTGAATTCTAATCTCCATTATCACCGAGGGCTTAGTATTTATGATTCTGTTCTTTAAAGTTTAGAGAGGTATTCAGTTAAGGCAAGAGAATAGTACTTTGTAAGCTCAGATGAAGGACAGTCTTCAATGTAAATACTGGAAAAAAGAGTTTTCAGTTACTGAATGAATTATCTGAGTTATGTTATACTCGTGTTTCAATACCAAAATATCAGTATCAATTACATTAACAGAACTATTACCACTGCCAACATATAGCTCTGCTTGAAAGCAGAATAAGCAATTGCTAATTAAACTGAATTATTATAAGCACAATGCAAATATTTAGCATAATCATTAACATTTTTAATATTTTTTTTTTTTGGTTACAGGATGATCCTTGTTTGTCTGCAAGAGTCTCATCATACTATTCACTCTTTTTACCACATGAGACTTTTTGATAATCAATTAATATTCTCTATTTAGCACAGAAGAGTGTAGTACTTTCCAGTTCAAGAAGAGTATTTTTTTTTCTAAATTCCGCAGCAGATAAATATATTCCACATATACAGGATGCAGTCTGTTTAAGACCTAACCTTGTGTCCTGCTATGATAATAGAGAAGTGTTTTCACAACCTCAGGTAATAATCTTGTTTAAGAATATATGAATATTTTCTAGACAGCAGAAATCTCCACAGAGATGAGAAGAAATTAATGGAAAGCAATGTCTGTATCACTATCTGTCAGCTACATCTCAGGGATTATCCAAAAGATTGCTATTGTCCTTTAAAAAGTGCAAGATAGTTCACAAAAACTCAAACTGAAAGACAGGTGAGCATGTCGATTACAGAGCATAGGTAGATATTCATTTTACTACAGCAGATCTGGCTCACTGCTGCAAGGATACATCCACATGGGAAGTTAATGAGTAGCACATACCTGTTAGTTCATAACTTTGCCTTTTGAAAAGTGAAAGTAGACAAGCCATGACAAAGGATAGATTTAGAGTTTTTTGATAGAAATATTAGACCAAATATGTTTTAAAGTTTCTCTCTTTCTCTCTATTTCTCTCTCTCTCTCTTTGTCTTCCTTCCTTCCTTTCCTCCTTTTCTCCTTTCTCTCTGTCTCTTTCGCTTTCTCTCTTTCTTCTCTTTTCCCCTTTAACTTAAGATTATCTTTATTTGAGGCAGCTGGCCTCGGAGAGGGAAAAGCTCTAGGGAGACCTCGTTGCAGCCTTCCAGTACCTGAAGGCATCTTATAAGCAGGAGGAGAACTGTCTTTTTACATGGGCAGATAGTGATAAGGCAAGAGGGAATGTATTTAAACCAAAAGACGGGAGATTTAAGTTATTAAGGCTTGATGTTAGGAAGAAATTCTTTACTCAGAGGCTGTTGAGGCACTGGCACAGGCTGCTCAGAGAAGTTGTGAATATCTCATTCCTGGAGGTGTTCAAGATCAGGTTTGTTGGAACCCTGAGCAATCTGGGGGCAGCCCTGCCCATGGCAGGAGGGTTGGAACTGGATGATCTTTAAGATCCATTCTGACTTAAGACATTCTATGATTCTTTGTATCTATGATTCTATGAACTACTATGAAACCACAATAACACTAGGAATTTTTCACTGTGATGCTAGACTTAGGAGACTGTAAGAATTAACTTGATCAAATGTGTCATTATAAGCCATTTGTAGTACTCTCAGGGAAATCCAACACAAATCATGTAAGTCCTCCTATGGCACTAAAAATCATTTGCCATGCTTGAAATACTGTAGATGGTGTTCAAGAAGGGATGTGTGTGAGTGTAAAAGAGTCACATATACTGTATAATTTTCCAAATTTGCAAATTAAGAAGAATGCATGTTGCTGATGTTTGTTTGGTTGGCTGATCTTTTCTTCTTGCATGTTTGGAACATCAGCAACAAAGCTGTATTAAATGCCCCGCTTTCTGTAAAATCTTTAAAAATGTGATTTATCATGTGAGAATGGAAAATAAGATTGCATACCTTTACAGAAGAAGAAAATATACATTTAAAACAAAACTGTTGTATAAATTTCAATATATGTTCATAATAGATTTATATATTTATTTATTTTTAATATCACAATTCAGAAGCATAAAGAAGACAGGACTGCATTGCTTGCAAAAAGCAAATTGCCAAGTATTTGAAAAGCTAAATCTTGAAGAATGAGGCTTGAAGAGTGGGTTCGTGCTCTTCCCAAATTTCATCATGTACTTTACCAAACATACTTATTTTGTATTAGTTCTACTATTTTGTGTTCTATCACAGCACTACCATACCATTTATTTTTTCCTGACTGTATGTTTAGGACTTCTCCTTTCTCTAAGCAGGTAAAATCTATCAACCACTCCAAGGACACTCTTATTAAGCAGCTACTGGGAAACTCCCTTGGGAATACACGCAGCATTCAGTCCATAAAGCTCTAACCAGAAGTCACCTCCAGGGTACCTGACCTCTCTTGAGCTGTTGTTAAAGTGTTGCTATGTTAACATACTGCTTCTGCTCTTTCATCAGTGTGAGCCTCTGCTAGGGCATTTAGATTTAAGGGTTTCTTAAGAGATATAGGTCGTCGTGGTTGATACAGCTTGCTTTATCTCCTGCTTTCTTTACTTATATATATATTTTTTTCCCCCAACTATATGCATGCTATGCTATTTTTATTGTATCAGTTTCTCTTCACATTAAGCAGTAAAAGTACCCTTCACATTCTACTTACTTGATTATTAATAAGCAGATGCAAAAAAATATTCTAACTAATGCATTTCATATACTGAGCTGTCAAAAACACAGTATTTTCTTTATGAATTGTCTGCTAACTTACTGCTACTGTTTTGTTTTCATGATGGAGAGAATTTTAATGCTTAGCAATATTTCCTTGCAATTTGGGATAGATTCCTAGACATCAGTAACAGCTGATTCTCAGAATTTTATATCTATTCAAGATGCTGCAAAGGTGAAAATCACTGTTTCCAATTACCTGTAATATGGCTGAAATTTAATGAGAATATTTAAGAATTTAGCCACAAAATTACATCTTCCAGTTCTCTCTATTCAACTCTATTCCAGTTGAATAGAATTCAGTTCAACTCTATTCTCTATTATAGTGAACATTAAACTTGGTCAGGAGCAGGTACTGTCCTATCTTTACAATGTGTATATATCTACTATACCTGTACTTTACCATAGTATTACACGGTGTATTTTTCTAGCATAGTGTTACAGACCAAAACTTCTGAACTTTTCATGGATTTGCTAAAAATGTTAGAATCTTTTTTATCTCATTAATGGAGTAAGCTATCTCCTCTGCCAGAAGCAAGGGCGGTTTCCTACAGGTAGATGTTACTATTCTGTTTCTGAGACATCCAGTATGAAATAATTAATTTACATAAGCACCACAAAGAGTTAACCAATAATGATTATTCAAGGAAGAAAATAAAATTGTGCCCATAAAATAATTAGTGCTGTGCTACACTGTGAAACTTGTGAAGTAATGAAATACATATAATATCCTGATATTACCCACAGACTTGCCAATTAAGACAACCAAAGTATAAATCTACAGATTTGCACAAACAGTGGATTTATTTTATACAGATGCTTGCAATCCAAATATCCATAAGTGATTGTCACTCTGAGAGTTCTTTAGTTCTTATGAATTTCATATAAATAATATAGCAAGCCTTAAAAAAGGTTGTTATTTAGTAGAGAATTAACTATGAGAGAACATTGCAATTAATGTGAAACATTATTCTCTTCTCTTTCTCCCTAAAATGTAAAACTATGTATTTTTTAAGATGTCATTTATAAGCAAGCTTTGAGTTTACCTCTCCGAGAACACCACATGACTCTGTATTAAATTCAGCAGAGAGAGCTGAATTTAACAGCAGTTCCAGATAAGCCCGTGGACTTGTAAATCTTGTATATAGTTTATTATAAATAAGCCCTGATTTATTTGGCTGCACTTTTTCATTTACTTTTACTACATTTACCTACATTTCATTTTTTATGCAGAAATCAGTAAAATTTACTATTTGTCATCTGTAAATAAACATTATAATCAAGCAAAATCACCAAAAACCAAATGTTGCTAGTGTTTGTTTTATGGGAGATATGTTGTTAAAAATGGGAACACTAAAACTCTTTTTCATAATTCTGTTTCTGCTGCTCTATTATATTCTGCCTAGTAGAAAGTATGTGTATATGCCCTCTTTATAAACTTAAGCAATTTATTTACTTTTAAGAGACTCCCTACAGGGATATAATATTTCCAAATATTCTTCAAAGAATACTTAGTGTGAAAATTACAAGAGAAGACAGATTAACACTGGTGACTGTATTCAGTTAAATTGAGTAATGAAATAAATATATTTGTCAAAATATGACCAAGTATTACAAAAAACCCTGTTGCAGAGAAATGAATAATTTCATTTCACACAGAAATCTTTACATATAGTGCAAATTTGCTTGGGGAGATTGTAATTACAGTACTTTATGCACCATTGTAAACTATTTATTTGCTGTTGGCCATCTTTAAAGAAAGACTGATGTAAAAATTCAGAGTAAAAACCAATTTTTGCCCCTTTAAAGCAGCAAGAATGTATAGTGTAACCCAAGTAAACAGTATCAGCAAATCTTCCTAGAAAATGTAATTGTACTAAAGCTACAGCTGTCAACATTTGGTTAAGAAGTTTAAAGTGGAGATTGTTCAAAGCAGCTAGTCCAGTCAGCAGACTTTTTAGACAAATAAATGAAGATGACCCCTTTAAGGAAGGAAAGTAACATAATTTGTCAAAAATTGTCTGTCTTACTGAGCTCCTTCCAACTTGCTTTCCTCTCCAAGCTGTGATCTTGAAATTAACTCCTCACTCTGAGAGCTCTAAATTTCAAGATACTTGGAACTCAGCAAAACACCCTTCCCACACTTAACAGTGTCTGGCCTTTTGGTAAAGAGAGATCAGTGTTTTACTGCCTGTCTGGTGGCTAAGCAGTGGCTGAGGATTCTGGATGAGTTTGCAAATCCTGAAGAATCAAGTATATCCTCATTAGCATAGTAATCATTTTTGCACAGTAGTGGGATATTTATGCTTGTAGGGGGAAAAAATAGTTTAATTATATGGGGATTGTGTTTGATTGTTTTGGGATTTTATTTATTTGTTTATTTTTCTTTGCCTATATGTTTTCTTTTCTGGAAAATTAGGATGTCCATTGTCATGTAAGTCAGGGATGTAGAAGGATGTTATAATAAGATACCTCAAATTTATGAAAGTAAAAATAAAAATTAGCTAAGAGTTGCATTAAATGACACACATTCTATTGGAATGCTGTAACTTTTTCTTACATTCTGCAGTTATCTTTTAAAGTATGACAGTGCCTTGTTTATTAGAATAATATTTAATCAATGTGATAAGCTTATAGTATTTCTGTTCACAAAAAAAGTTTATTCTGTTTAAATGCATAAAATACTTATAAATAAGTTAATTTTTATTTTTCCCAAGTAGGCCACGAAAGGGTAAAAATAGGAAAAGATGGCATATGAAGCAATCAACTTTAGGATTATTGTATTAAGATTCATTGTCATAATCTTGTATTTCATTAAAAATTTATTTATTTGTTTATTTATTTATTTATTTTTCCTGGAGATAATCCGAATTGCTGGACAAAACATGGTATTATTAATATAGTTAACACTGCACAGAATCCTGTTTGTTAAGACCTGCCTTAGGTGTCCATTTACACACGCAGTAGTAGGACATGGAAGACATGGAAAAATGATTTGAAACTGAATGGAGAATTAGATTAGATGTTAGGAGGAAATTCTATACTCAGATGTAACAGATTGCCCAGAAAGGTTATGGATGCCCCATCACTGGAGGTGTTCAAGGTCAGTTTGGATGGTGCCCTGGGCAGCCTGATTTAGTAGGTGGTAACCCTGCCCACAGCAGGGATGTTGGAACTGGGTGATTATTAAGATCCTCTCCAACCCACGCCATTCTATGATTCTATGATTGCTTACCCTTTGAGTACCTAAAGATGTCAGTACTTGCTCAAGATGTTGTCTACTTCTTGCAGGAACCTACATCGCTCCAATAAATGGTGTAAAATATGGCCTTGTGAAGGTAATGGAATATTAGAAACTTATGCATGTTGAATCCTGGAAAAAAAGGGGAAAACAACCTTTAACAAAATTTCTCCACAGGCGGACCCCTCTGGTGTGGTCACATTCTGAACTGAAGCAAGGAATTACCTATGCAGGGCAACCAAATTTCTGTCAGCAGAGAGCACTATTGCTTTTTGTCCGGCAGTGGGTCTGACATGGTGGAGGCAGGGCCAGGGGCAGCAGCATCACACACTACAATTACAAAAATGGTCCCCAAGGAGCACATCTCCCACGGCCACTGCAAACAGAGTGGGCAAACAGAGCACAGAATGTCAGTAGGAGACAACAACTCTAACCATGGTCTCCACTGGGCAGAAAGCTCTTGCCAAAAAGAATGTGGCTATCCAGACTGAGTACCTTCGCAGAAATGTGGCTGTTCATGTCTCTGGCTGCAGAGAGTGCCTGGGACTGTAGCTGCTCCCACAGAATGTTAGAGATAATACCTGCATGATGTGGAAGCAGGTGGATGATCTGCTCAGCATGGTGGGAGAGCTCAAAAAGGAGGTGGAGAGGTTAAGGATCGTCTGGGATTGTGAGCAGGACATAGACTGGTGGCACAACTCCTTGAAATACCTACTAGAAAGGCACCAGTATGGTACCCCTAAACAGTGGTGTACCTTCTGCCCTGTCACAGGCAGAAGGAGAGGACCTAAGAGACGAGGAAGAATGAAATCAGGTCCCTGCTTCACTTCGCAGAAAATTTCCTCCTTACCTACCTCACCTTCCCAGCTGCCTTTATGCAATAGGTTTGAGAGTCTGGAACTCGAGGGGCAGGTAAGTGAGGATGTGGTGGAAAGTCTACCCAGTAGGTTGTCTAGGGTGAAGTGGCTGACTCCACACCTCAAGAATGTCTCTGCAAAGAAAGAAAGAAAGGTAATTGTTGTAGGCAACTCCCTTCTGAGGGGACTGGAGGGCCCCACATGTCAGTCAGATCTTACCTGTAGGGAAGTGTGTTGCTTCCCAGGGAGCCCTGGTCAGGGACATTACTAGGAGACTCCCTGGTCTGGTTCACACCTCTGATTATTATGCCTTATTGATAGTTCAGGCTGGCAGTGATGAAGTCAGTGAGATAAGCCTGAGGTCTACCTAAAGTGACATCAGGGGTCTGGGGCGGTTACAGAACGGAGTGGGAGTGCAGGTGGTGTTTTCCTCTATCCCTTCAGTGGCAGGGAAGCATACTGAGAGGACCAGGAAAGCCCATCTGATGGCTGAGAGGCTGGTCCCACCACAAGAATTTTGGCCTTTTCAACCATAGGGTAGTTTACTTGACACCTGGCCTGAGGCTGCTGATAGAGTTCACATAGGTTATAGAAGGAAAAGAATTCTTGTCCAGGGTCTGTCTAGACTCATTTACAGGGCTTTAAACCTGTTTTGAAGGGGAAGGGAGTGATAGTAAGCCTGTCCATTACAAGATATGGGATAGCATAGCTAAATTAGAAGGACTAGGTACTGGTGGGGACCTTCATCCTGCTGCATCTTATGATGAATATACTAGGCAGCAAGCTGGCCAGGCTCATCACCGGCTTTAAACTAGATTTGTTGTGGGAAGGGGATGTACTGCTAAGGAATAGAAAAGAGTCAAGGAGCACTGTCACTTTAGGAAACAGAGGGAGAAAATCTCAGATTTTTTCCAGAGGAAAGCTCAGCTAAAGTGTCTCTATACCAATGCATGCAGCATGGGAAATAAGCAGGAGGAATTGGAAACCTTGGTGCAATTGGAAAACTATGATCTCACTGCTATCACAGAAACATGGTAAGATGACTCACATAACTGGAATACCATGATTGAGTGCTTCGACCTTTTCAGAAGAGATAGGCAAGGCAGGAGGGGTGAGGGAGTTGCACTCTTTATTAAAAAGTGGATAGACTGTGAAAAGCTACCCTGAGTAACAGGGTGAACATGTTGAGAGCTTGTGGGCTAAAATTAGGAACTGGACCAATGCACCTGGTGGTCAGGGTCTACTACAGGCCACTTGATCAAGGGGGAGCCTGTAAACCAAGCCTTCTTGCTTCAGCTGCAAAAGGTATCATGCTCTCAGGTTGAAAATTTCAACCACTCCAATGTGTGCTGGGAAAACAACACTGTGAGCTGCAAGCAGTCCAAGAGACTCCTGGAGTCAACTCCACTGACAACTTTCTGGTTCAGGTGTCAGACAGACCCACCAGAAGTGAAGTGTTGCTAGACTTGGTGCTCAGCAATGTGGAAGAGAACATAAAAGAGATAAAGATCGTATGCAGCCTGGTGTACAGCAGCCATGTGCTGCAGCACATGTGCTGGTTGACTTCATGACCTCAAGAAAAATGGCCTGGCGAAGAGTGGAGTCAGGACCTTGAACTTCAGGAGAGCAACCTTCAGACTGTTTAAAGAATTGTTAGGTGAGATTCATTGGGAAACTGTCCTTAGGGTCAAAGGAATAGAGCAGAGCTGCCAGCACTTTAGGGATGCTCTTCTGAGAGCACAAGAGCTCTCCATCCCCCAGAACAAGAAAACATGCAGATGAGGCAGGAAACCAGCATGGCTGAGCAAGGATCTGCTGGTCAGGCTCAGGGAAAAAAGGAAAAGTATAAGTAGTGGAAGCAGGAATGGGTGGCCTGGGAAGAATATAGGGATGCTGTCTAGATGTGAAGGGATGGAGTCAGGAAAGCCAAGGTGCAGATGAAATTAAACTTGGTGAGGGATATAAAAAAGAAAAAGGTGAGTCCCTTTAGATATATTGGGCTGAAGAGACAGACAAAGGAGAGTATATCCCCTCTGATAAATTAAAAGGGAGAGCTGGCCTTCTGAGACATGGAGCACGTTGAGATACTTAATGAGTTCTTTGCCGTCATCTTTTTGTCTCCTCATGCCTCTTATGATGCAGAACTTCTAAGCAGGTGTCAGGGTGGCCAAATCCATCCCAGTGTAAGAGCGGAGTAAGTCTCAGACCACCTCACAAACATGTACAAGTCTTTGGGGCCAGATGACATGCATCCCAGGTTTCTGAAGGAACTGGTTGGTGTGGTTGCCAAGATTCTCTCCATCATATTTGAAAAATCATGGCAGTCAGGCAAAGGGAAACATCACTCCTGTACAAAAGAAGGGGAGAAAGAAAGGCTCAGGGAACTACATGTGCTTTTCAAAATCTTTATCAATTATATAGACAGTGGGATTGAATATACTCTCAGCAATTTTGTCAATGACACCAAGCTGAGTTAGGCAGTTGACACAATAGAAGGGAGGGACAGCATCCAGAGAAGGATCTGGACATGCTCAAAAAGCGGGGACATGAGAATCTAATGAGGTTTAATAAGGCCAAGCGCAAGATGTTGCACTTGGGTCAAAGCAATCCCAGATACAAGTACAGATGTGGAGAAGAACTCACTGATAGCAGACCTTCAGAAAAGGACTTGGGGGTCCTGGCAAATCTAAGGCTGGATATGAACCAACAGTGTGCACTTGCAGCTCAGAAGGCCAATGATATCGTGGGATGCATCAACAGAGAGGTGGCCAGCAGGGAGAGGGACGTAATTTATTTTTCAGAGTTTCTATTGAATATCAGAGTTCAGCTGTTGGTAAAATTATTCCTTTATGAACTATGAAAGTGTGTTCTCTAAAAAACTGACAATATAGCCACAGGATCAATTGTTATAATTTTGATAAGTTACTCTTCAGAAAAGTGTTCCATCTTGAAACTATACATTTATGATGTCAAAATCACAGAAGTATGTCATGAAACCTTTTATGGGAACTAGATTTTATTATTATTATTATTATTTTTCACGTTTCAGTGCTTGTTTTCACTTTAATTGCATTCAGAATAGTATATAATTCACCCTAGGTTCAAGTGTCCTTATTAGTCACATTGTTATACATGTTTCTTTATCCTGAAGACCTACATTTGGAAGGAGAAAACTGACTGCATTATTTATAAAATGCGTATAAAATTTATCCACCATTTTTGAGGTGATTAGCTTTGGTGCAGGTGAGTCCAGCAGTGCAACAGGGGATCAGAATGTGCAGGTACAGCTGTGAAATCAAGGAGATGCTGGGATGAGGGGAGAGATGTTTGGAAGTGCCAAGAGACCCCAGCCTTTGTGAGTATGGTTGCGGAGAGGAGGGCAAGCCAGTAGCAGTGGCATAATACCTCCACATGTATAAGGCAGCCCCTAGTGGTAATTAGCGATCAGAAGCACAGTGACCAGGACAAAAATGCTGTGGCATTGTAGTAAAGATGTGGTACAGCATTAAGGGTGTGGAATGGCAGTTTGTGTGGGAGGGCATGGAGGGAAGGTGGCAGGAGGCCCAGTTTCTCTCTTTTGGATGCAACAGTCTATCATAGCAGTTTGCACAGGCAGGGTTCTGTATCTTGCTTGCAGGTTGGCAACCCAAGGTTGCTTCTATTTCTGCCATTTTGGTGGTGGGCACTCTATAAGAGCTAAAACTGGTACCCCTATGGGGAAATACCAGAGATATCTGATACATGCACCCAGAATGAATTAGTGAGAAAGAAGACTTCGGTTCAGGCAGCTGGTTGCACCAAGTGCCTTGAAACTTCTCCTGATATTAAGGTAAGCACCTCTACAAGATGTACACAAGTGGATGATCTTTTATCACAAATGGATGAGCAGCAACAAGCAGTTAAGACTGCATAGCATTAGAGTCGCTGAGAGGATAGGTTGTCTAATAATAACATTCAATTAGTGGGCAACACTGAAAACGAGGCATCTTGGTCCCTAACCGGGGGCCACCAGTACAGGAAAGACGTGGAGCTCTTGGAGCAGGTCCAGAGGAGGGCCACAAAGATGAGCAGAGGGCTGGAGCACCTCTCCTATGAAGAAAGGTTGAGGGAACTGGGATTGTTCAGCTTGGAGAAGAGAAGGCTTTGGGGAAACCTCATTGCAGCCTTCCAGTATGTGAAGGGAGCATATAAACAGGAGGGGGAACGGCTGTTTATGAGGGTGGATAGAGATAGGACAAGGGGGAATGGTTTTAAACTGAGACAGGAGAGGTTTAGGTTAGATATTAGGAGGAAGTGTTTCACACAGAGGGTGGTGACGCACTGGAACAGGTTGCCCAAGGAGGTTGTGGATGCCCCATCCCTGGAGGCATTCAAGGCCAGGCTGGATGTGATTCTGGGCAGCCTGGTCTAGTGGTTGGCGACCCTGCACATAGCAGGGGGGTTGAAACTAGATGATCATTGTGGTCCTTTTCAACCCAGGCCATTCTATGATTCTATGATATGATTCTAGTGACCCACAAAAGCTGGGCTCTGCTTTAATCCCTGCCCTCCAGCTTCCTACCAAAAGCAGATATGAACCTTTACAGCTATAGACACCCATGACACTCATGACCAAGATCTGTAAGGAGAAGTCATACTGGCTTGAAGTGGATACCATAAAAAAGAAATGATGAAAGCTCGTAGTGGGCAATTCCCCTCTATAAGGCACTGAAGCTCTCCTCTGCCAGTTTGACAAGGAGTCTCAAGAGGCATGCTGCCTCCCAGGAGCCAAGATCTGGGACACTGATAAGAGAATGCCACAACTTGTCAAGAGCACAGACTACTATCAGCTGTTGCTCTTTCATGTGGGCATGAATAACTTTGCAAGCTGGAACATGGGCAGAAACAATGAGGGCTATAAGGCCCTGAGAATGCAAGTGAAAAATACTGGTACCCAAGTGATCTTTTCCTCAGTTTTGCCAGCTGGAGGAAAGACAGACATAGACATATAATGCATATCAACTCCTGCCTACACTACTGGTGCTGGCATGAGTGTTTTGGCTTTTATGATAATGGGATTTTCTATGAAGATTATAATCTGCTAGGGAGGGATGGGATCTACCCGTCCAAAGGAGGCAGCAGAGTTGATAACCTAGTGAGGTGGACTTTAAACTGAAGGATTTGGAGAGTAGGGTCCAGTCTGGCAACACTCACACCATTACAGCTGACTGGGGAATAAGCCAGACCAACTAGAATAGGGACAAATATTCCTTAGTTGCCTCTCATGACATGAGCTAAGGAGCCAGCTACTGCAAGGGTATGTATAGCTAGCTATAGGAGATCTTTTTACATCTGTCTGAAGAAGCCTGCATCCTCTTCTCCCTTTTCTTCTCTGAAGTGCCTTGATATCAATGCATGCAGCATGGGAATAAGTAGGAAGTACTAGAGATCTGTGTGTTGTTGCAGAGCTATGATCACATTGTGATCACAGAGCCACGGTGAGACAACTCACATGACTGGAATGTTGTCATGGATGCATATGCACTCTTTGGAAAATGAAGCCAAGAATGTGAGGCAGTGGAGTTGCTCTTTATCAAGTTCTGCCTAGGGATAAATGATGAATGAGTTGAGATCTTATGGGTAGGATTTAAGGGGAAGGCTAACATGTATGACATCATTGTGGGTGTTTACTACAGGCCACCTGATCATGGGGACAAAGTTGATGAGGTCTTCTACAGACAGCTGAAAGTAGCCTCATGATCATAGGCACAGGTTCTCATGGGGGACTTCAATCACTCTGATACTTGCTGGAGAAGAAACACTGCCGGGCACACACAGTCCAGGACATTCCTGTAGTGCATTGAAGATAACGTTCTGATGCAGGTGGCAAAGAGTTGTGCTGATGGGGCTTGTTCTTGCAAACAAAAAAGGACTGGTGTGGGATGTGAAGTCTGGAAGCAGCCTTGACTGCAGCGAACATGAGATTGTGGAGTTTGGGATTTTACATGGAAGAAACAAGGCAATAATTAGGATTGCATCCCTGAACTTCAGGGGGGCCAACTTTGACCACTTGGAATTATCTCATGGGTTAAAGCATTAGGAAGTAAAACGGCCCAAGAGAGTTGGTTGACATTCAGGCACCACTTTCTCCATACTCAAGATCATAGGAGTAAGAAATCAGTCAAAGATGACAAGAGACATGCATGGATGAGCCAGGAATTCAAAGTATGTGGAATGTGGAGAAAGGGTCTGGCCACTTGGGATGAATATAGAAACACTGTCAGGGCATGCAGAGATGCAACGAGGAAGGCTGAGGCCCACTTAGAATTAAATCTGGTGAGGAAGGTCAAAGACAAGAGGAAAGGCTTCTTTAAGTGTGTCAGTAGCAAAAAGAAGACTATGTGAGCCTGCTGCTAAATGAGGTGACTGCCTTTATCACAGAAGACACTGTCTCGCTCCAATTTATAGGAGCGAAAGGACGTTCTTTGATATATGTATACCGAATGTGAGATTAAGGAACAACAGTTCAAATGTTGGTCCGACCAGTTTATTACAAATCTTAATCAATCAGGGAGATGGGGAAGGGGAGGCCAGTGACTATTACGAGTTAGGGTGATGGGGAAGGGAAAGCAGGCAATAGGAAAGATAGGAAAGGAGCAAGAATTATGTAAAGCGGGGATAGTCACCACCAAGATCCAGCAGCATCCCGCTGCACACTGTTCCGATGGTCCGAGGCAAAAGCACAGGGGAGAGCAGCAACTGAGTGGCCAGCCTTAGGCAGCAAGCAGGTACAGCGACAGAGCAAGTCCAGGAGGAAAAAGCAGATCTCAGGTAGCAGGCCTAGGAGGGTCCGTCAGCAGACAGGCATCACCTTGTGAGGCATCTGATATCAGACACCTACCCTCATGGTTGTTGGTCCCTTTTTTATCCTCCTCCTTCTGCCAATGTGACATTCCTGGGCACTTGGGTCAGTGCCTCCTGAGATGGCTATCTCCCTCAAGATAAACCCACACAAAAGACTGCTTCCCAGCCATTAAGTGTGGCTTATCTCTCTCTTGTTGCGCCTGGCCTGCAAATCTTCAGTGCAGTTTCTCTCTCTCTTGTTGCCCCTGGCCTGCCAATCTTCAGACAAAAGATTTTGCCAACTTTGACCAGGACTTGCCTGGACTTGTCCATCTGTGTCCTTTAGACAAAGGATTTGTCAACCCTTGAACAGGACTTGCCTAGACTTGTCCTCAGCAAGCTTTGAGACAAAGGTGCAAAAGAATAATCTCTTACAGACACTGATAAAGCAGTTACTGAACACCTTCTTCATTATTTACTGCTTAGACTGGCCCTCATGAATCCCAAACCATGGAGATAAGAGAGAGTGCAGCATCTGATGCACAGACTCAGATGTGAATGGTCCAAATCATTTATTACAAGTTCTCACATCACTTATGTACCTTCACAAGTTTTCTTTTTCTAGCTTTCCCATTCGCTCCTACAACTTTCCCATCCACCTTTACATGTCAACAGAGCATTCTACAAAACACTCTTCAACCATTCATGCAGGCGCTTATCCAATCAGGGCCGTGAGACGTTCGTTCTTCTTCTAGAGGTTCCTTGGTTCTCATGCCGTTTATCTTGCTCCGCGGCTGCTGCTCTAAACAGTTTTGCTTGTATTCCCACAAGAGAGAGTCTGGAGAAAGGAAGACTTCCCCTTGATCAAGGAAGGGGATTATCTAGGTAAAATCAACACACACAAATTAATGGGTCCCAGTAGGATGTACAACCACTGAGCGAAAGAGTAGAAGTGATTGTATAACAATTTTCTATCACTTATGAAAGGCCGTGGAAAATGGGAGAGGTGCCTGAGGACTGCAGGAACGCCAATATCACTCTATTCTTCAAAACCAGCAAGGAGGAGCTGGGAAATTACATTTCTGCCAGCCTCACCTCCCTCCTTGGGAAAATGATGGAAAAACTTATTCTAGATGTCATTGCCAAGCACTGTAGGAGAATAAATTTATCAGGAAGAGTCAACATGGACTCACCAAGGGGAAATCATGTTTGAGCAACCTGATAGCCTTCTTTGATGTCATCACTGCTTGAAAAGATGAGGAGAGAGCAGTGGATGTTGTGCACCTTGACTTCAGCAAAGCTTTTACCACTATGTGCCTTAAAATCCTTGTAGGCATGCTTCATAGGATGAGGGCACAGTAAGCTGTATTGAAATCTGGCTGGCTTGCAGAGCTCAGAGGGTTGTGATCAGTGGCACAGAGGGTGCCTGTAGCTGAAGGTGTTCCCCAGGAATTTGTACTATGTCTGATCTTGTTCAACATTTTCATCAATGACCTAAATGAAGGGGTACAGTGTAATTTCAGCAAATATGCTGATGATAAAAGTTGGTAAGCCACCAGATGACTGTGTTGCCAGTGAGACATGGTTGGGATGGAGAGATGGATGGAGAGGAACATGATGAGGTTCAACAAGGGCAAGTGCAGAGTCCTACACCTGGGAAGCAATAACTGTACAAATCAGTACAGGTTAGGAGCTGACCTGCCGGAAAGACAGTGCAGAGAAGGACCTGGTTGTCTTGGTGGACAGTGAGCCATCAATGTGTCTTTGTGGTGAGGAAGGCCAGGGACCATTAAGAAGAGTGTGGCCAGCAGGTTGAGGGAGGTAATCCTTCCTCTCTGTGATGCCACATCTGGAATACTGTGGCTAGGTCTGGACTCCCTGGTTCAGGAAAGACAGGGGACTACTACTAAGGAGTCAAGCAGAGGGCTACAAAAACTGTTAGTGGCATCTCTCTTATCACAGGATCATAGAACCACAGAATTATAGGGGTTGGAAGGGACCTCCAGAGTTCATCGAGTCCAACCCCCCTGCCAAAGCAGGCTCCCTACATCAGATTGCACAGGTAGGCATCCACATGGATCTTGAATATCTGCAGAGAAGGAGACTCCACAACCTCTCCAGGCAGCCCATTCCACTGCTCTGTCACCCTCACCATGGAAGTTCTTTAGCATATTGGTACGGAACTTCCTGTGCTCTAATTCATGGCCATTTCTCCTTGTCCTGTCCCCACAGACAACTGAAAAGAGGTTGGCCATATTCCTTTGTCTCCTACACTGAAGATATTTATATACATTTTTAAGATCCCCTCTCAGTCTTCTTTTCTCAGGGCTGAATGGACCTTCTGAAGAATGCTGAAAGACTTCGGACTGTTCAGCCTAGAGAAGATAAGATTAAGAGGGGACTATAAACTCTTATAAATATCTAATGGGTGGTCATCCAGTGGATGAGGCCAAACTCTTTTCAGTGGTATCCAGTGACAGAACAAGGGGTAATGGGCGGCAATTGGAACACAGGAAGTTCCATTTGAACATGAGGAAAAGCTTTACTTTGTGGTGACAGAGTATTTGAACAAGTTGCCCAGGAATGTTGTAGGGTCTCCTTCTCTAGAGATATTCAAAATTAGCCTGGACATTTTCCTGTAACCCTACTTTATGAAATCTGTTTTAGCTGAGGAGTTGGACTCGACGATCTCCAGAGGTCCCTTTCAACTCCTACAGTTCTGTGATTGTGTGATAATAGTGAAAAATGATATTCTGTTTTGCTCTGTCAATAGGGATATGAAATAGAATTCTATAGCTTTTAGTGCGCTTGGCCTGAGTCTTCTGATGTCTGATCTGAAAAATGTTGCATCTTTACAAGTCAGTAAGTTCTAGCCCTTTTACATTCTTGATTAGGCCTTAACATCTGCATGGATGTGCTAAGGACCTGGGGTTGGTTTATTGCAAGAGAAATGTCTACACTCGCTTTTAAATACTGACTTTTGTATTTAATTTTTTCAAAAGCAGTTTTACATAGTTTTTGCCTTTTAATTTCTGTGCATTTATTCTCATTTATTAGTAAAACATGAAGAGCAGTATAGTTAACCATATTTCAGTTTTAAGGAAAAATATACATACATATTGCTGAAGTGTTAATACATGAATGCATTACTGAAAAGCATAGCAGAAAATCAGTCATCTTCATCTTACTCCTAGAAATGAATTTGACGCAGAGAAGATTACAGAGGTTTGCAATACTAAACACTAAGTCAAAAAAAAAAAAAAAAAAAAAAAATTAATTCATTTCTCAATCTATGCAAAAGTTTTGGCTCCTGATATAAGCAGAACTTATACAAAACAGTAAAATATTCTGTACAGTCACACAGCAATATGTATTTTGGGTCCTGGAGAACAACTGCAAATAGTAATTATAGTAATTTGAGGTAAGTTTAAAAAGGAGCTTAGTTTACTTCGAGCACAGGTGTAACACTTTTTTTTGGTCACAGAATGCTTTCTACCTTTTCATCTTTAAGGATTTAGTTCATTAGCTGAATTTTCTTCTGGTTATATGGGTGTAATTTGGTGTCTCATAAAAATGTGAAAATTGATATAAACACTCAAACTATCACTTCAGTGAAATTCAGCAAGAGAGACACTGATTAATTTCATTGCCTTTTCTTTAGAAGTTAAGCTACATATTCTTTCTAATTTGCTAACAAAGCAAAGTAGTTATCTTCAGATTGTTAATACAATAAATTATTCAGTGCTACTAAAAGATTATTCTTTACATATGTTGCACAATTCTGTGGTTGGAAATATATTCATACTCACTTTTAGAATAACATAATATTCAAACACTATGGACTTAATCCATTTGAGTAAATTTTCTGGCTCTATACAACCAATCTAAATTTTGCCGTCTTAGGTATTATCTATTGCATCAGTCAGATTGAGAGCACATTAAAGTAATTTTATTGACTTAAAGAGAAATTTTCTCTCATAGAGTTGTTACTGTGCTTTTGTCTGGTACATATTTTCTTGCAGGATGTTTTATTCTTTGTTTTCTTCCTCAATAGTGTAATTGAACTAACTTTCTTCATATACAATGCCATCTCTTATACTATACTCAGCAGTTTTTTTAAATTTTTATATTTTTTTTTAATAACCAGGAAAAAATGACTGTTTTTTGCTACTAGCATTTTTATGCAGGCTCACACTTTTGTCTACATCTGGATGAATACTGAAGTGGAAAAAAACCAGCAGCCTAACACATTATCACAACTCTATTCAAAAATTCTTTCAAATTCACTTTTATAATATTACAGCAAAGCTACTTGTTTGCATGAATCCTTCCAAGAGAGTATGAGTTAGACATATCAAAGAGTTAGAGTACATTGACTGATAGTGAATTTCAAATGGTTGTGAAAAGTTTTCCCATCATGCCTTATACAAAGGTTTGCAGTCACCTAAACAAATGAAATCATGAAGTTCAGTTATAGTAATATAATTATGGAGTAGTATTTGCTTCTCTTAGATACTATGTATTATAAATTTTATTATTTTTCAAATTGTGCTACTGTAGCATATGAAAGTCATGTTCATGTCTTTTTTGATAATATTTTCACAGGCTTTAATGAACACTTTTGTTCAAATAATAATACCAGATACACTATAATTTCTTCTTTTCTTTTTATCAAAACTGTCGGATATTATTTGCTCCAACATGCTTGTTTCTAATATTAACCTTGTTCAGTGTCTGCTATTGCCATTGCTGAGTTCCTGTTCTTCCAGTAGAGACCCTGCTTTTCCCCAAGACCTTGTTTGACAGAATTTTGTTTGGAGGACTTAAAAAACAAAAGTATTGGATAATTAGAGTGATAATCCATTATTACCAGGGATAACTTATTCTGTCTAATATGAATTTTAACATGTGTTATGAAAGCAAGTCATTTATGTCCAGGTTCATCTTTGGCAGACATACACTTCATATTTAATTATTTAAGTAAGCAATGATGCATAATTTCACTTCAAGATACTCTGCGCACAGTTGAGAAATTTGAATGCATTCAGAACCATTGTGAATTTGCAACTTCAAATCATGGAATCATAGAATAATAGGTCAACTTAGCACCATAAAATTAATAGTTTGAAAGTGTTTTATTTTAAGAATTGTTTCCATGCCTAGGCATACAATTATTTTCATAATGTTTTAAAGGAATTTTATTTTTATGGCTGCTTTTCTCTGTGCTTCACAGATGCACTGGAAAGGGAGGTGGAAAAAAAAAAAGTTATTTCATGGATTTGGCTTTCATTTATTTATTTCATTTTATGTTAATAATTCAAACAAGATATAGTGACTTACCATCATCAGTAAAGTTTCACACTGTTATTAAAAAAATGAGATTAGCTGTTGAATACTCATCCATTACTGTGTCTCCCACGTGCCTTTTTTCTGTGTTCTTACAACTTGAGGTGTAAAGGCAGTCAAGGAATAACATATCAGTTTAAACTGAAGGTAAATGATTTTCTTGGAATGGAGGACCTTAAATTTAAATTGCACAGTATGCGGTGGAAACTACATGAAACGCTTAAGAAGCAAGACACAAGCTCGAAGGGAGGTTATTTCCTAGTTTTAAAAACTAGATTGGCCATAAGGTGGCAGTGTGACAAGTACTTTTAAATAGTGTGAGGGAAAAAAAAAAAGAACTATGGCTCCTAGGCTGATTTCCAAGGCGCAAGAACAGTAACGCTACAACAGTTTCAGCGTTTAGGGTTCTATGTGTTTTTGTTGGTGGTGGTGTTTTTGTTTTTGATACTGTTTTTTTTTTTTCTTTTGAATATTTATCTCAGATCACTGTCTAAAAAGACGGAAAGCCAAGGATTGTAATCACTTTTGCTAATACCTGACTTCAAGCAAAGAAGGATTCATGCAAGCCATAGAGAAAATATGTAAAAATATGTTAAATATTCAATCTACAAAATATTAATCAGAAGCAGGATTAGGAGCTCTATTTTGAATATGTTGCATGGTTTGTACACCCTCCTTAAAAGAAGTTTATTCTTTTCTTCAAGAAATAGAATTCCTTTAAAATGTTAGGAAAATGATTGTATGCTAGCAAATGTAGCCACACACATGCTTGCAGGCGTGAGAACAATTCTCAAAATAAGAGACTTTCAAACAAGTTGAAGTTGAAAAATTACAACCCCCTCCATTTGTTCCCCTCCACCTTTATCTTTTTAGTATCCATCTTTGTTATAAAGATTGGATAAAAAATACATGTAAATGTTCAGTCAATTCTTCACTGGCTTAAAGTGTACATCATCTCAAAAGCTTCCACCTCCCAGAAAATAAAAAAAAAATTCCTCAAAAGATATGAGGTATCCCCAGAATTCAGATGGAGGACAGCTCTCTACCTGTTCTTCTCACTAGTTTTCAGTAGGCTTGATCTTATCTCTGCATATAAAGAGCAGTTGGCCATTCATTCACAATTCTGAACGCGCAGATAAATAATGAAAAACTTGGATCAATACCAAATGTGCAATTTTGATACATATGACATATATGAAGTCCTTCTAGACATAATTTTCATTCTAAAAAATATTTCCTATAAAGACACATGTCACAAAGAGCAGAGAATTTCAACACAACGTTGTTGCTTTGTAGTTGGAACCTTTACATCCTAGAGAATTACACTAATGTGAATGGGAGGAGAGAACAAATAAACGTTCTAAACTAAATGCATTATTTTCTTTCCTTTACTATACACTGCCAAGAATAATTAGCTTTGCTATTTTAAGTAAAATTGTTATGCTTAAAGCCTAGTTTCAGTCCCAGATTTGCAGTGATTTTTTTGCCATTAATCCTTGGGATTTGTATTTTANAATAGATCACAAAGCTGCAAAAAGCAAATAAAAACAGCCTACGTTCATAGTGACATTAGTCTGTAATTTAAGCACTTCTTGATGCATTTATGGAGGCTTGCAGAATAGCTTTTGTACTTCACAAAAGAGCTTAAATTAATAGGCATTTTTTACAGAATAATTTTTATTGATGTCTAAAAGTATGTATGTAGTAACATACATAAAACTATGTCCATTGGCAAACATAGTGACTTTGCAGTTCCCATAAAAAAGCAAGTCTGCAAGCAATCAAAGAATTACGTGTGCTACCAAAGTAGAAGTTGCAAAAAGTGCATTTTGATAAGGCTTTATAGATACTGCCTTAAAATCTAATGCTTACAAACATCAATGACAATTTTTCCTCTTTTTAACAATTATTGGATTTGATCTGGTAGTATTATTATTATTTTTTTTAACCCTCTAAGTGCTAAGCTTAGCCTTTCATGGAATATTTAGATATATGTAAAATATCCAGCAAATAAAAACAACAGAAAAACTCAATTAAAATCAGATTAAATGAAAAACAAACAAGTAAACTGCTATTTTGATCACCTAGAAGTTATCAGAAATAAATTCCACTAAAAGAGAAGAGGAATATACACTAGCAATGTAGTGATGCATAGGCTACTTGGTGCTTTAGCTGTTCAAATCAAATGTTTAAAAGAATAACTGCTAGGTTTGCACTGGCTTTTTCTCACTTAATGAGATCAATTCCCTCTTGAATCCTACAAATTACAAATGAAAGCATGTGGCAGCCTATCTGGCTACTCTCCCCGAAGTCACTCGTCCTAGAAATGGGGGCCCCCATCCAAGGCTTGCAGCTCCAGATCTTGTAAAGCTGGGATGGGTCCGCTGCTTTCAGCCCTCAAATTTCTGCTCTTTCTGCAAGGATACCTGCAACATTGGTATCACTCACTAATGAACATCTTTAGGCATCCTGCTACTGGCAGCAGGGAAGACCTCTGTACAGTCTGTGGAGAATAAGCTCATTCTAAAGCACAGGAAATGTGAAAGTGAAGTATAGCAGAGAGAAACAGATTGACCCCACCCACCTCTATGCTGACTAGAGAGAAGAGTGAAGTTGTGATTAGGGAAGGGATAGGAAAGGTGCTTTTTTCATGTTTGTTTCCCACTAGTAAAATGTGTTTGAATTGGAAAGAAATAAGAAAGAGAAGAGAGTATGGAAATAAACAGAAGTATGAGGTTTGTTTGTTGGTTTGTTTTTCTTTAATGATGTCAATTTCTGCTCATTTTAGAAAAGGAACATTTGCTTTCAGACCCTTTGCTGTATTTCCTTCATACTTCCATAATTAAGAAGAAAACCCAAACTGAATAATTTAGTAATCTGTTAACAAACCTCGCTTGTGTTCTTTTACCTAGTACAATTTTTAAACATGAATAGAGAGCACTAGACATGTAGGATTCCAAAAGGCTTTTTACAATATCCATGATCTTCATTCTTACTGTATTAATTTTCGCAGCATGGCAAACTATAGAATCATAGAATGGCTTGAGTTGGAAGGGATCTCAAGGATCATCAAGTTCCAACCCCCTGCCATAGGCAGGTTTGCCAGCTGCTAGTTCAAATACTAGATCAGACTGCCCAGGGTTCCATCCAACTTGGACTTAAATGCCTCAGAATGGGACATCCACAACCATTCTGGACAAGCTGTTCCAGAACTGCACCAATCTCTCAGCAAAAAACTTCAACTGCCCACTCAGATTCTTCATGATCACCAGTCATGAAACAATTTTTGAGATGTCAACAACAGCGGCCTCTCAATTCCCAGAAATTATTATACCATTTCCAGTATTGGAAGAATAGTCTGCTACTATGTTTTGCAGTTCTTTCAATGAGACTCTTCCATTCAATTTTCAGTATTGAAGGAATTCAAGAAAATAGTCCTACAACATTCACATTTTTATCTAAAACAGACATTAAGACTAATCCGCCTTCTGAGTTGCTGATGAATAATTGCAGTCATTAAAAAGAGCATGGACAGCAGTTTGAGGGAGGTGATCCTTCCCCTCTACTCTGCCCTAGTGAAGCCATGTATGGAATACTGTGTCTACTTCTGGGCTCCTCAGTTCAAGAAAGGGAGGAATATTCTGGAGAGAGTCCAGTGGAGGACAACAAAGATGATTAAGGGCCTGGAGCATCTCCTGTACAAGGAAAGACTGACACAACTGAGACTCTTCAGTGTGGAGAAGAGAAGGCTGAGCAGGGATCTCATCACTGTTTATAAACATTTAAAGTGTGAGGGTCAAGTCAATGAGAGCTGACTATTTTCAGTGGTGTACAACAGCAGAAAAAGAGGCAACAGGCAGAAATTGGAACAGAGGATGTTCCGTACTAAAGCAGTGAAGAACTTCTTCAGTCAGAGTGATAGAGGACTGGAACAGGCTACTCAGAGAGGTTGTGGAATCTCCCTGTCTGGAAATATTCAAGACCTGCCTGGATGCTTACCTGCTGTGCAACCTGCTATAGGGAACCCACTTTAGCAGTAGGGTTGGGCTCAATCTCTTGTGGTTCCTTCCAACTCCTACAATTCTGTGATTCTGTGAATGGATTATTTTCCAGGCCATCATTTTCGAACTCCTCCTGCAGAATGGGGCACACCAATGTACCTCTCCCATATGCAAGGTATTTGTTAAGATTTCTAGTGAAAGAATAATGAGTTCTTGACACCAGTGAGTTCATGACACCAACCTGTGGGGTGCGATCGAGACACCAGAGGGATGGGATGCCATCCAGAGAGACATAGACAGGCCTGAGCAGTGGGCAAAGGAGAACCTCATGAAGTTCAACAAATCCAAATGCAAGGTCTTGCATCTGCGTCAAGGCAACATCCACTAGCAATACAAACTGGGGGATGAAAGGATCCTGCCCCTCTACTCTGCACTGGTGAGGCCTCATCTGGAGTACTGTATCCAGATGTGGAGATCTCAGAACAGGAGAGATCTGCTGGAGTGTAGCCAGAAAAATAATCCATAGAATGGAACATCTCTCCTACAAGGACAGGATGAGAGAGCTGGAGGTGTCAAGCCTGGAGAAGAGAAGGCTGCAAGGTGACCTGATTGCGGCCTTTCAGTATCTAAAGGAGAGCTAGAGGAAGGACGGGGACAGACTCTTTCACAGGGTCTATGGTGACAGAATGAGGGGAAATGTTTTCAAGCTCGAAGAGAGTAGATTTAGGTTATATATAAGGAAAATATCTTTTTCAGTGGAGGTGCTGAGGCCCTGCAACAGGTTTCCCAGGGACGTGGTTAATGCCATGTCCCTGGAGACTTTCAAGGTGAGGCTGGATAAAGCCCTGTGCAAACTGATCTAGCTCTGTGTGTCCCTGTTCACTGCAAGGGAGTTGGACCAGATGGCCTTCAGAGGTACCTTCCAACTCTAATGGTTCTATGATTCTATGTTTATTTGTGTCCCTGTGAGGGAAATGCAAGGATGAAGAGTGGCATAAATTTAGCCTAACAATGTCAATAGGGAAAAAAGCATTACTTAGTTGCAAAGAAAAATGAAAGAGAGATTCCTTAAAATAACTAAAAACAGATCTAGAGGCTGTTGTGCAGTAGAAAATGCATACTGAGACTGAATCATGTTAATGTAAAATACATTACCCATCCCACTCTGTCCAAAATCTTAAGATTGTATGAATCTTACTAGCACACTATTCATCTAGCTCCCCAAATTATTAATGTTCTAGTACTTCTGGTACTGCTACATTTTCTTTAATGTTTGCTGAAAATGTATAGATGTATTAAACAGTAGAAACCATCTTTTCTTGAGTTTAATACACATTCCAACAAGTGGTTTGCTTTTACAATCAGGATACCGCAGTTTGTTTGAGTGAACGTTATCATCATCTGAGGTAATCATGCTGAATTTAAATTGTTTGTGCGACTACAATTTGGAATGTTATGGTCACCATGCACATGATTTTCCTGAGAAAACTTAATATTATACTGTTATTTTGCATATTATTTCCCATGAGCAAATTAAGTATTTAATTCTGTGGATCCCTGTGATTCTGATGAACTACCTCATGACCACATACAAAGCAACAGTGCATATGTAGTGATATAGAAAAAAATCACATTTTAATTTCTTCAATCAAGAGAATAAATTATAATATTTTGAGGAAAAATATATGAGTATTGATTGAGTTTAACAATCGTTCAGCTATATGTTTATGTAAACATTTTTATGCAGGGCTTGGCTATACAGTGATTTGAACAAGAAAGAAATGCAGGAACAACAAAAACACCATTTATGAAGTCATTAGCTCTATTTCTCTATTTTGATATATTGTAGAAAATCAGTTGAAATTATGTTTTAAATATTAAAATGTTGCCTATATCTGCACTGGTAAAAAATTATCTGTTTCATGTAAGTTTATGAAAGATATGGTTTTGTGGTTTTATAGAAACTTTTTTTGTCAAAGAAAAGGAATTTCACCAGTAACCATTTACCCGTGTATCATGACATCAAAATATTCTGAAACATTTAAAAAAAAAAAAAAAAAAAAAGGAAAATAATACACCTTGTTTAATTTCTGTTGTTAGTGAGTAAGATTTTTTTTTTTTGTAAGTTTACTCCAAGAATCAATACATTTTTCCAAGACAGGTCCCTATTCCTATGAACTACTGAAAAAATCTATTACTGAGATGAACAGTGTGATCATCCACTGTCTCTCATTAACCTGTTGTTGCCAAGAAATAAGTTATTTTTTGCAACTTCTTTACTTTTCTTCCTAAGGTAAGGTAAGAAATAAGGATATAGTAATCAGATAATACCCAAGATATTACAACAGCATTTAAAATAAATTCATGCATTTGGAAGCATCAAGAAGTGTCCTAATAATGGAGCTACTATTTAGAAATACTTCATATTTATTCCTTTAAATGATTACTTGCAATTTATGTTAGGAAGTATTTATTTATTCTCTGAAATCAATTTTTAATAGTATAAACTAAGATCTATGACTTTATTTACTGTAAGTTTTAACAAATTCCTTCAATTCACCATATGTCAAAAAATAACAAAATATTAGAAGAAAAAATAGCATATAGAATTGCCTTCCATTTGTAATTTGAAATGCAAAATTGTTGTATCCTTCCACCAGTTCAGCTGGATAACAATCAGTCAGACATTTTTGGGTACCAAACTACAGAAGGTTATTCTTCTGTATTTCATTTTATCTTTCATCCCTCACTTTCATTGATACAAAAAGTATTTTTAAATCACTGTGTACAGGGCATTTAGTAATAATAGACTTAGCAGAAGTTCTAGCATGAGAATCACATGGCAAAACTGTATAAAAGAGCTCTGACTAACTTGGTGATCATATGGCAACAGTGTAAACTCTATAATTGAACATTTTTAGTACATTTTTAGTAAGTTGTAGCAGGAGAAAAATTATCTGCAGTCAAAGTATAATTTTGAGACATTAATCCTTTTTTCACTTCAAACTTAATTCAAAACTTTCAAAACTAAAAGACACAAATTATAAATCATACGTCCATTTCCTTGAGATTCAATATCTCTGTTTTGTATATATAATTATGTATTGTATATGTAGTACATATAATTCTATATTGTATACATAATTATGTAACTCTATCATGAACTTTTGAGGGAAGGAGGAATCTATTTTTAATGCATGAGAATGCTCTAATGTATTAGACTTCCTAGTATTCTGATTTATTCACTATGAAACAACTCTAATGAAGAGAGCATGGTCCACTATGATAAACTGACAGCTACATTTATCCATAAAAAGGATTAATTTCAAATCAGTTCTCATCTCCATCCCTACACAGCTGTACTATGATGGAAAGAATTCACAGAGTGGGAGAGAAATCTCCAGGACTTCACTGTTTTTTGATGGATATCCAGCTAACAAGCAAAGCTCTTTAACATCTTCCAGGTGCGCAGTCACAAATCTAATGAAGCAACTGGATTATTGAAGCTAAAGAGCACTTTTTTTTTTCTTTGATTGTTTTGTAAAGGAGTAGGGCCAGATAAAAGTGCATCATTTTAATCATGAGTTCAAAATGATCTATAAATGAATACATATCTGAGTAATTATAGGGCTTACATCAGAAACACAGGAATCTGAATAAAAAAAAGCAAGTCTGTCTTGTTTATCTTGTTTTTGGCAAGATGTTTAGACAAACTCCGAACTTCTGCAACCAGAAGTCACATACAGAAGAGTTTCTTATCAACTGAAATTTTCTACTGCCTGAAAATTGCTTCTACTTGATACTGAGAGGGTTTGTAAGTTTCTCAGATTTTGTTTTGAAAATTTGCCGTGGACTGAGCTGTTTTGAGTTAGCCACAAATCCGTGAATGCACTCCACTGCCCTTCACTGTCTCCACAATCAAGTAGGTTTTCTTGAGCTCCTGCTGACACACAAAGGGTGCTAAAAAGGTGCTTTCTGTTGCTAAAAAGCTTCCTACATGGTATATCTGAACAAGTTAACATAATATGAGGCCTCAGTCCTTTATGTGTATACCCGTGCTCTTGCTGGACTTTGATAAATACACCCCACAAACAGAAGAAGAAGAGACAGTAACCGGGCAGAGGAGTTTTCTAAATACTATTATACTTGCGTTCACTGATACTCCTTAAAAAAACTGCTTTTTGATGGATTCTTTCTATTAAGAAGCAGCAAAGTCAGGGTAAAAGAATCTGAAGAGAAACATTTCAGAGACTTTTCTTCTTGTTTTTAATTTCTAAAGAAGTTTTTCTGCCTTCATTATCACTCCACTTTCAGAGAGATCTGTACTGGGAGATTAAGAGCTGATGGTACAACTTTCCTCATACTGGGAGAGAATACATATGTGTGTGTGTGTGTGTGTGTGTGTGTGTGTGTGTGTGTGTGTGTATTGTGAAAATATTAGAAAATAAGTCAAAAAAACGAGCAGATTAATTTCAGAATATCAGAGTATATCAAGTATCCATGATCAGTAGTCAGATTGCCAGTTCTTTAAAAGAGATGGATGTCCAGAAATGAATGAGTTAATTTCAAGTCATTCCTCAGCTATGTAAATTCACAAAATATAGTTCCACTTTCTATTACAATAGTGGGATTATCACTATAATTGATGAATTTTTTGTCATTCTTTCTCACTGATTTCTTTGTCATAACAATGAGCTATCACAGAATTGTAATGCTTGGTACATTTTATTTTTCATAATGTATTCTCATTCTTGTTCTTAATGACAGAGGTTGGCACAAAATCAGACAATATTCATAGCAAAGGCTACAAAAAAGAAAGCTGAACACTCTAGAATCCATCTTCATGACAATTTCAGAACAATGAGAACAAAAACATCACAAAACAAAATAATTTGTTCTTGCGGCCATCTTGGTATTGCAATTTCACAGTAATTCAAAATGAATTTCTGAACCTTGTAGATTTGCTGTATTAAATTTACTTTGTAATATGGATCTAATATGGATATCTATTACAATATTTTAAATGAGGACAGTGGGGAAAAAAAAAAGTCAAAATATGCTGTTTTGAAGCAGTTTCAGGTTAACAGAAAATACCTTTGGAAATCCTTAGGGAATTCCTTTAGGAATCACAGGTCCTGGAGGTAAGAGAGAGAGTCTAGGGTAAGGAAGACTTCCCATTGGTCAAGGAGGATCTGGTCAGAGAGTGTCCAGCCAAAACTAAGCTCTCAAGTCCATGGGTCCCAATAGAATGCACCCGTGCTGAGGAAGATGGCAGAGGTGGTTGCTGAACCACTGTCTATCATCTTTGAAACTTCATGGTGAACAGAAGTGGTTCCTGAGGACTGGAGGATAGCCAATGTCACTCCAGTCTTCAAAAAGGGCAAGAAGGAAGATCCAGGAAACTGCACGCCTGTCAGCCTCACCTCCATCCCTAGAAAGATGATAGAACACTTGTTCTGGATACCCTCTCCAACCAATTGGAGGAGATGAAGGTTATCGGGAGTCGTCAACAAGTACTCATCAAGGGGAAATCATGCTTGACCAACTGGGTAGCTTTCTATGATATCATCACTGGCTGGGTAGATGAGAAGAAAGCAGTTGTGTACCTTGACTTCTGCAAGGCATTTGACACTATCTCCCACAGCATTCTTGTTATTAAACATAGGAATTGTGAAATAGATGTGTTCGCGGTGAGGAGGATTGAGAACTGACTGACTTGCAACGCTCAGAGGGTTGTCATCAGCAATGCAGAGCCTGGTTGGAGGCCCTTAACTAGCGATGTTTCCAACAGGTCAGTGCTGGGTCAGGTCTTGTTCAAAATCTTCATCAACAACCTACATGAATGGATAGAGCCCACCCTCAGCAGGTTTGCTGATGATACAAAGCTGGGAGGAGTGGCTGACACCACTCTTAAAAATAAGCACCAGCAAAGGTGATCCATTGTTGCTGTCACCACTGCTGAAATACATTACCCACAGCCTTACCGCAGTCACATCCACTGTTTGTCTCCATAAATGTTCAGCAAACATCGATGAAAATCAATGGGTACATTTTTTTTCCGCATGGAGCAATTCAATTGTACATGTTTATTTCATACACACTTCCATGTTAGACGTCATTCTCTTAGACTGGCCTTCTTCTTCCATCTGTCACACAGCAATAAAATGTAATGGAATACTGGTGGGAAGGTTCAACCTCTACTACCATATCAACAACATCCACTTTCGACATCTTGGGCCAACATAATAAAATAGAGGCTATTACTTTCACAGTAGCCTTGTATTATTCAAGCCAGTGAATTTTAGATCTTATCTTCCGAATATTGATGATCAAGAACTATATTCACAATGCTCAAACACTGTTAGAGTATTTCTAGCATTGGAGAAAGTAGAGTCTTGTGTGAAAATGGACAACTGTACAACAATTTTTGACTAAAACTAGTGGAAATCAATACCATCTGAAATGATCTCAGAAACAACAGTAACAACAACAACAACAAAAGAGTGGTAATTTAATTATCTATTAAATAAGTCATTTTATATAGATTATCCTTCATATGTAAAATGAATATATAATATATAGATTATGATTCATAGTTAAATTTATGTTCCTGACATTAATTCATTACAACATATGCACGCATTTTGGTTTCATTTTACTTTTTTGTTGTTGTTGTTGTTCTCTTGTTTTTATAGGGATATTCTTTCTTATTGTTCAGAGGAAGACATTGAATTTTTGTGAATCTATCGTGCACACATACTGGATTTTCAATAATATGCAGTCTCTTATTGATATAAGCCAAAATTATACTCTGGGACAACAGAGAGACAGAAACTAGGCTTATGAAGCCTTGGAATGTTTTGCATCTCCTTCCACTGTGAACCCTGAAGGTTTGTGAGCCCTCCTGTTCATGCTTGAGTGTAGGTTACTTACCTCCAAATCACACATGGACACATGGTATGCTAATGGGATGAGAGCCCCAAAACACTCACTACTGAGTGCACTGTTAACAGCAATAGTATATTAATATTCAAATCTGTCCTCAGGAAACCAAAGGAAATTGCTGGCAGTGGCCATGTTTGTGTAGCTGCAAGTAGGTACAAGAATGAATGTCAGCTTTACAGCTCACTTTCTTACGTGTATGTAAAGAGTAGACAAGTCAATTTTATCTAAATAATTTTATCCTAAGATAATTGAAAAGATGAGATAACCATCTCTGAAGGAAATCAAGTGAGATAAATATTTGTTTTTTTGTTTTGTTTTGTTGTCTTTGTTGTTGTTTGGTTTCTTTTTTCGGTTGTTATTGGTCTTATTTTGTTTTTAAAACACAACTGAAATATTTTGTGGGTATATTGTACATAGCATGAGAATGCAGGATAGCTTTATTAAATTACAACTCCAAATACCTTTCTGAGAAGCTTCAGAAGTTACAAGTTTAGAGTTACAATATTCTACCTTCACTTTTAAGAAGCATTCAGTGTAGAACATACAACTTCCTTCCCACATCCCCCAGAGAATCTAACCAACAAGTGCTGTTGACAAGTCTGTCTCAGTATCAGTGATCGTTCTTCTGGATGCTGTAAAAAGGAACTTCTGAAGGAAGGCAGTCGACTCAAGAATACAGCCTTTGTCCCTTGAAAATAGCTATAAGAATTTCTGTGTAAGTTTGTGTAGTGCCACTATGAGTTATGATAAGACTCTGACCAGTTGCTGTTGCTCCTCTTGAGAGGAGCAATCCTTGAGAACAGTCCTTCAGAGAAGGACTTGGGGTCCTGGTGGATGAAAAAATTAACGAGCCAGCAGTGTGCTCTTGCAGCTTGGAAAGTAAATGGTATCCTGGGCTCCATCAGAAGAGGGGTGGCCAGCAGGGACAGGGAGGTGATTGTCCCTGTCTACTCTGCCCTTGTGAGGCCCCGTCTGGAGAACCGTGTCCAGATCTGGGGCCCCCAGCACAAGAAAGACAGGGAGCTGTTAGGGTCCAGAGGAGGGCCACAAAGAGAGTGCTGGAGCACCTCCCTTATAAAGATAGGCTGAGGGAGCTGGGCTTGTTCAACCTGGAGAAGAGAAGACTGTGGGGCGACCTTGTTGCAGCCTTTCAGTACCTAAAGGGAGCCTACAAACGGGAGGGGAGTCAGCTCTTTACAAGGGTAGATAATGGCAGGACAAGGGGAAATGGTTTTAAGTTGAGGGAAGATTTAGGTTGGATATCAGGGGGAAGTTCTTTACCAAGAGAGTGGTAAGGTGCTGGAACAGGCTGCCCAGAGAGGTTGTGGATGCCCCGTCCCTGGAGGTGTTCAAGGTGAAATTGGATGGGGCCCTGGGCAGCCTGATCTAGTATTAGATACAGAGGTTGGCAGCCCTGCCTGTGGCAGGGGGGTTGGAGCTTGATGATCCTTGAGGTCCCTTCCAACCCAGGCCATTCCATGAGGTAAGCAACTTTTATAATTACCTATGGGGAGTTATGGCAAGCAGCTCTTGCTTAGTTCCCTGGCATTATTACTGTGAAACTAGATTGACTACTTCTTCACATCTTCGCTTTTCTCCTTCTTGACTGACTTATAAGTGTTCAAAGACATTTCAAATGGTTTTCATGTCCACTCAACTAATGACTTAATATACTCCATAATAATATGCATTTCCAAAGAATAATCACTGAATTTTAAGCAAGAAGGCCTGTGACTGTTTTACAATTCTTTTCACAACTGATTCCTTATCAGAACTTTTGAAACCTCTAGAGGAGAGACTATGGTTGCATGGATCTCTATTGAACGTGATGGACTTTAAGTTTCATCATCCTAGAGGGCAATATTGGTTATGGATGAACTCTGATCTGGTCCTTGAGAATCATCCTTATATGGAGTTATTGTAATCACTGATGAGTCTGAGCAGCTCTCTTCATTATGTAATGGAGAGAATCTTATTTGACAAGCTGATCGCATGCTTTAGAATTAAGACTAACAAATTCAGCTCAAGTGTGATCACTCTTTGGTATAGGTGGAATGGTAAGGAAATATCTAGCTATAATAACTGGCATTAGAGATAGTTTCCGAAGGGATAAGCATGTATCCTGAAAGTCAACTTCAGCACAAATTATACAGAAAACAGAACAGAAAGTCAGCTTGCAAGACAGGCATTCTGTTTTGATTAACAAGTTCTGGAAACAGAAGTAGTGAATCTAACATTGTAAAACACAACCAAGGAGATTGTTGTATTAGGCGACAGCAAGGCTACGGGATGTCACGGGATAGTGCCCCCCCGGCTCAGTAATTGGACAATACACCTTTAGGGGTGTAGACAAAGTACAGCAAGAAAGTATTTAAACGAATGCCACGTGTGATTAAACGCCATTTTTCTGCACATCATATTGGTGTCTTATGCAGTTCTTGGCCCTGATCAGGTAATTGATCAGTCTCGCAAAGGGTTAATACAGCCTGAACAGATCGATCGTGACAACAGGAGATAGGGCATTTACAGTCAGGAGATACATCTGTTGGCATAGTCTGTTGCAGTTTGTTTGTGCTAGCTTTGGGTGGAATGTTGTTATCCTCTGAAAACTCCTTAACTGTTAAGTCATGTTCCATAAACGAAAGAGGCATAAAGGTCATTTCACTTACAGAGCAAGAAAAAAAAAAAAAAGCTGGAGTCTAGACAAAGAAACACACAACGATCATCTTTGAAGTTGAAAAACAAGCAGTGATAGAATATTGAACGAAGAAACAACATGGTTTTAAGTACTTTGTTTGATTTCCTTGCAGAGGACTTCAGAAGTGAAAGAGTCATGAGTAATTGACACATTTCATCCCAACAGACAGAGAAGAAGGAAAGACTCAAAAAATACCCAGGCTTATAAACTGGATTTCTAGAAAACTTGGTCTCTCAAATAAAGTAATCTCATTTGTCTTCCCTAGCAAAATTGTTTATCCACCAATTGGACGCTGAGGTTCTCATTAGCACCACCAGCAATACCACACCTTTCAGAGGGATATAAGGGTATGTAGGAACTATCAGTCCCTTCTGTTAAAAATAATTAATTAAAGAAATAAATAATAAAAACATATATCTGTATTCAACCTAAATTACCAGTTTTCAAGCTCTGCTGTAACTACTATTCCTACAACTTCTGCCTGTGTTTGCGTGGGTCAACAGTACTAGGTAATGTAGGTGGGCCACGCATAGAGATTGTTGGACAAGATGACCTCCAGAGATGCTTTCCAGCCTAAATTAGTCAATAGTTTTGTAACTGTAGCAAAACAGCCGGATGTGATTCCTACACTCATCCTCATGTACATGGTACCTATTTGTTTAGTCAAGCTGCTGATTGGGCTTATTCATATAACACATATTTAAAATTTATTTTGGATTATTATGCTCAGGCATTATGAGAAGGAATAAATGAACAGTGGAGTTATTCAAAAGTCAGTAGTTCATCTTTTCCAGTAAGCCCAGAAGAAGTCTGTAACCACCCACAGAACACAGTAAAAACGTGCCACTCAGACAGAAAAATGGATACACAGATAGAAGTACACACACATGAACTGACAAATACACACACAGATGTGAAGAAAGGGTACAGGCTTGTGTAAGAGTTCAGCAGAGAATGAATCTAAGAGAGAACTTTGCATGAAGACTGCTCCAGTGGCAGAGAAATGGAGGGATACATCTAAGTATTAATTCTCTCCAAAAATAATCAGTTTGGTGGAGAAGATCAGTCTTCAAAGTTGTGTTTTGTGTTTTAACCACGTAATAATGCAAGAATAATCTAATAGTGAATTTCATAAGTAAAAA
>JACDJE010000662.1:103964-134081 GCA_016647715.1 Pavo muticus | reverse complement strand
TGGTTCCATTTAGCCTGAAAGAAGCAGAAGTATGATGTAGCTCAATCACAGTTTAATGCTTGAGAAGATGTAAGTGGGGAGATTACTTTCTGCTCACATATGAAGTGGGTGGACAGACCTCAGTTTTCATTCTTAAGTCTTGTTAAAGTTGTTTTTTTTTTTTTTAGACCTACTATGTTTTGTCTTAAAGATCTCAGAATATGTCTTTGACTTGTTTCTGTTCAGTGGATATATATATATATGTATATGTATTTTTCCCAGTTCCTGACACTCTTCTTGACAATAAGACTTTATTTCTGGAACTCCTGTAAACATTAGTCCTTCAAGTAAGCCATAATTCTTGCTCAGATCTAGAAAAACGGACAGGGAGGAGTGGAGATGGGATTTCTATTGAAAAGCAATTACTGAGTTACCTGGAAAGACTGTTTTCTAAAATCTCTGACTGTAAAATGTTTGTATTTTGAAGAATTGGTTAGGGAGAGTGACGTAAGGGAGTAACTATTTCATGAGAAAGCGTGTCATGCGGAGGCCAAATAGACACCACTTGAGTTAGAGGTCACCCTCAGGAGGTGACTACTTACTTGTTTTCAAGACTGGGTTTTTAGGTTGTTTTTTTTTTTTTTCTTTTTCTGCATATTTATTATCCTAAGAAAAATAACTTGAAGTTGGGTAATTATAATGTGAAATAAGTTTTGCCTTGTCTTCTAATTAGTTGTTTTAAACAGCTATTAGTTAGGCATTTTGACATAGTGCTGTGTGCTTTCATTGGTGCTTTCATCCTCTGTTTGGGTACTTAGCATTCAACATTTCTGATTATTGCAGGGTTAAAACAAAATCCAAATGATATTGGTATAGTAGAGTTCAGCTTCCTAATATCTGAAGTTATCTTAAGACCTGTCTGCCCTCATAGTTTCAGACTTAAAACAGTCTTAAGTTTTTATGAAGAGAAGCAGTTGGAATAGTTATCTGAGCATTGCATATATATGTGTATATATATATATATATTTCATTACATTACATTTGTGCATATATATCTGTATGAACAGAGGAGGAAAAGAAAAAGAGAGGAAAATGGAAGAATAAAGCTCCCTAGCTTCTGAGCATTTATTCCTTCTGGATGCATGATGATCTCGAAATGTGCACATTAGAGATTTTAGCATACATATTACAAGAGACTAAGCCACTTGTGAATAAACTGAAAAATTTCAAATCAATCTGGTTAAACATTCATCCTTATGAAATATTGGAGTTATGAAATGGCATAATGAAATTCTGCACACAAAATACTATTATTGCAACACTTAAAGGACACAGATTTAGCAACACTGAAGTTAATGTTGATAGCCTGTCATCTGATTCTTATTTTTTGAGTCTGACTTAAAAAAAAAAAAGAGAAAATGTAATTAAATATTTTACAAAGCCTTGCAAATCCTTCATTTATATGTTTTACCTTCTACATTTTTATTTGAATTGTTCCTTAAATTACATTAAAAACTGTAAACCAGTTCAAGCCTAAGAAATATTTCAAGAATCACAGAAATACATTTTGAAAGGATGATTAATGGTGCAAATACTGAAAAGTGAATTATTTTAGACTTGCACATATAACATCACTTAAATGTCTCATTATGATAATTAAAATTTTTTTTAAATCTCAGATATAAAATTTGTAAGAAAATTTGATAGCGTTTCCTGTATGAGTAGGAAACAACAACCTACAGAAGTGCAGTTACTTTTCTTTTTCCACTAATTGTTCCTTTCTGTTGTTTATCAAATACTGCAATGTTGATAATCTTAATTCTGACTGTTCCTAATAACAAGTAGTGTATGCATAAAAACACAATACTTGACAATTGCCCTGACTAACAATGATATCTAACATTATTTTTTTGTTATTTTAGAACTCTATCCTGAGACACAACTACAGGATGTGCCTTGGAGAAGTGTAAGTTTTTTGTTGTTTTTTTATTGATACGATAACTGTTGGATACTGTATCTTGTCTTTCAATTAAATGAATTCATTTTCCCAGAACTTTTAAAATAATAAATCTCTATCACTGAGATCCCACAGTGATTATTCAGGCTTCACTGTGATAGTGGGAGATTTGACTACCTGACATCATTGTTCTGAGTACAAACATTTAAGCATTAGCAATTTTTAGTAAGTTAGTATCAAATATTTAAGCATCTATATTTCATAGAATCACAGAATCATAGAATGGCCTGGGCTGAAAAGTACTGTAAAGATCATTTAATTTCAACCCCGTGCTGTGTGCAAGGTCGCCAATCAATTGACCAGGCTGCCCAGAGCCACATCCAGCCTGACTTGAAATCCTCCAGGGATGGGTCATCTATAACCTCCTCGGGCAACCTGTTCCAGTGCATCACCACCCTCTGTGAGAAAAACTTCTTCCTAATATCTAACCTAAATCTCCCTTGTTTCAGTTTAAAACCATTCCCCCTTGTCCTATCACTATCCACCCTCGTAAACAGCTGTTGCCCCTCCTGTTTATATGCTCCCTTCAAATACTGGAAGGCCACAATGAGGTCTCCCTGGAGCCTTCTCTTGTCTAAGCTAAACAAGCCCAGTTCCCTCAGTCTTTCTTCACAGGAGGGGTGCTCCAGCCCTCTGATTTCTCATGACCTCCTAAATCTATAAATGGGAAAACATCCTAGATGGTTTTGTTGAGAAGTAACATTCCTCTCCAAATAATCACAATGGAATATGAGCTTTCATTACAAACAAACAAGGAAACAACAAAAGTTTGATAAAATGGACTTACCAGTGGCTTTTTATTGATGTATATCTTCCACATCTGAAGATCACATGGAAAATTACCAGTATTTTTATCTTACTTGCTGACTAATGGGCATCCCCCTCTCTCCTTCCTTTTTTTTTCTTTTTTTCCTTTTGTTTGAAATGTCACTTTTTTCTAAATTACTTGGGAAGACATTGTTTTGCTTGTTTTGCCTTTTTAATTGTAGAAAACGACACGAAGCTAGCAGACAATTTACATAACTCTGTCCAATAACATAATTAATGATATTTAAAATTGAAATATTTTTCTTGTTCACGTTTTGTATTATTTTCCTAATCTGGGGAGAAATCCCAATAAAAAACGTGTTCAAATGCCAGTGACTCAATGGCACAAAGGCAGTTATGTACATGTTAATAACTGTTAAGTGCTGGGAACAGACTAGAAGCAAAATCATTGGTATGCCAAGTCATTTCTGTTTTGAAAAATTGTCGTGCCATCAATAGGGAAATACATGAAAATTAATGCAATTTAAATAATACTACTTTCCGAGGGATATAATATTATATCACAATGCCAGGTGCTAATTTGTGTGTTAAAAACAACACAAAATATGCTTCAGGAAAAGTAAAGTTAGTATAAATCTTCAGTTGTAAAAGAAAACCTGTGTATGCTTGGAATTTTACAGTTGTGGTTTGATGTTATCAGCCTAGGACTTGAATTTTAGCTAAAAGACCAAACCCAGTCCCAAAACAAGTTCTCCAGCCAGAAGAATGAATTTTCTCTTACTGAACAAGAGAGGATACAATAGGTCAAATGTTGGAGTAAAAATAAAAGTAGATAATCTGCACCTATTTTCTGTGATAACTCCCTCCCCCCACCACCCCCAAATATAAAAGCAATTTCCTACAGGCACTGAAATAACTTGAGGTATATTTTCAATTCATTTGAGTTGTCACAGTTCCATTCCGTTCAACAGAATTGTATTAATTTTCACCACCTCACTGCTTGAACATAAATCTTTATTATCTCAATTAATGAGTCTCATTTTTTCCCTTCCTTTGATGTGTTTTGTGAAAATATACTATCCTTCCAGTCACTTTTTCTGAACAACCAAAAAGTCATTTGACATAAACCCTTCAGCTTTGGAGCTGTGCTTCTTTCAGGCTGTTGTGGTTTTGTGATTTTTGTTGTCGGTATTCCACATCAGAACATCATGTAAAACAGTGGCAGTTAAAGGTTAATGTTCTGGTTCTGTGGACTGTCTTTTTTGGGCATTTTGGGTTCTCAGAGGGGAGGGGAGGAGCAGCATTCCCAGATGACTTCGCACACAGAGGAAGAAAGGTGGGGCTCCTGACAGGACACCAGCCGTTCTTCGTCTTGCTGACTCGCTCTCTCTTTGTTTGCTCCGGAGAAAAGTGTGTGCTTCCCCTGCAGTCAACTAGCATAAGACCTCGTATTTTGGACACTCTTTTCTCTCTCATTTTGTTTGATTTTGTTGGATTTAGTAAATTACCGTTCCTCCTCAGATCGTTGCCATTGTATTTTTTTAGACCCATCTGCTATCTCCCTACCCTTCCCCTTCTCCCCCTCTCCTGGAGCGCATGGCCCGCAAGTGCCTTGCCTCATTAGTCACGGTCTGGGGCCAGCCACATTGCAAAAGGTGGGGTAGTTATTTTTCACCTCTCTCTTTTATCTCCTTCTGGGCTTGTGCCCCTCACCCCTCAGATCTAGAGATAACTCCGTGATACAGGCTCACTGAGAAATTGGTATGTCACTTGCTTCACAATTGTCTTTTTGTTCTGAAGATATTTTTTACTATTCATAATTGTATCCTGATAATGTCTGAAGATATTTTCTGTGGACCAGAGGAGTTTTAAGTTCAACTGGGAAGAAGAAAGCTAAGAAGAAAAGCAGTTTTATTACCTTTAAATTATAAAGTCAAAGACATGAGATCATTCATAAATAAAGTCTGAACAAAAAAAATTATAAATCAGAAAGATAAATCTAAATAGATTAAAGAAAAAAAAAAAAGACTTAATGGATGCAGTTTATGCTGTAGCAAGTAACAGCTGAAAGACATTTCTGCCAATGTAGAAATTAAAGAGTAACAAACAGGAAAACCTGAGTATTATGTCCTAAAACCAGTATTTTGATTCAAGTCATAAAAACACAGAAGCATAGAATCATTTGAGTTGGAAGGGTCCTTTAAATGCCAGATAGTTTAAATCCCCTGCAATGGACAGGAACATCTACAGCTAGGTCAGATAGCTCAGAGCTCTGTCCAGACTGACTTTGAATGTCTCCAGGGATGGGGCATTCACTGCCTCTCTGGGCAACCTGCCCTGTACCACTACCCTTACTGTATTTTTTTTTTTTTTCTTATATCCAGTCAAAATCTCCCCTCTTTTAGATTGAAGACCTTCCCACTTGTCCTATCACAGTAGACCCTGCTAAAGGGTCTGTCTCTTTCTTTCCTGTAGTCTCCCTTTTGATATTGAAACGCTGCTATCAGGTCTCCCTGGAGCTTTCTCCTCTCCAGGGTGAACAGTCACAGCTCTACCAGTCTGTCTTCATTGGAAAGTTGTTCCTTGGATCATTTTTGTGGCTATCCTCCAGAAGAGCTCCAAAAAATCTGTGTCTCTCCCGTACTGAGAACTCCACATCTGGACACAGTGCGCCAGGTGAGGACACGCCAGTGGAGAGTAGAGGAACAGGATCACCTCTCCATCTGCTGGCCACACCTCCTTAGATGCAGCCCAGGATATGGTTGGCTTTCTGCATTGCAAGGGCACATTTCTGACTCATGTCCAGGTACCCATCCACCAGTACTCCCAAGTCCTTTTTGACAGGGCTGTGCTCAATTCTTCCATCTCTCAGCTTGTATTGATAATGGGATTTGCTGTGACATAGGTGAAACATATTTCATTTAGCTTTTTTGAATCTCATGAGGTTCTCCTGGGCCCACTGTTCAAGCCTCTTTAAGTCTCTCTGGATGGCATCCCATCCCTCAGGTCTGTTAACCACTCCAAATGGTTGGGGCGTCATCTGAATACTTACTGAGGGCACATTGGTGCAATTGATACCATAGAAGGAAGGGACAATGTATGGCAAATAAGGTGATGATCCTATTCTAATAGGATACAAGCTCTATGGAGCAATAGCAGGTAACAAAGAAGAAAAATTGGCTCAACCCTTCCAAAAACCAGTGATGGCTCAAGAGGAGTACAACCTCTATCAGGAAAGATGCTACTCCCTTGGCTGCTAAACCTTAAATGAGAGTGAGAAGGGATGGATCCAGGCTCCACCCTTTCAGATCATTCAGGCGCATTTCTGACACCTAAGGTCCCTTGGGTTAGCCACGCATTCTCACCTGGAGCTCAACCATTGGTTCAGGTTGTGACACGGCAATTTTGCTGCAGATGCCATCCAGAAAAACCTGGATAGGCTTGAAAAGTGGGCAGACAGGAATTTAATGAAGTTTAATATGGCCAAGTACAAGGTATCATACTTGAACGGCAGCAATCCCATATATACTTACAGACTAGGAGAAGAGCTCATTGAGAACAGTCATGTGGAGAAGGACTTGGGTGTTTTGGTGTGTGAAAAGCTAAACATAAGCAAGCGGATTGTGCTTGCAGCCTGGAAGGCCAACAGTATCCTGGGCTGCTTCAAAAGAGGAATAGCCGGCAGAGTAAGAGAGTTGACTGTCCTCCTCTACTTTGCCTTAGTGCAGCCCCATCTGGAGTAGTACGTCCAGACCTGGGGTTCCCAACAGATGAAAGACATGGAGCTGTTGGAGTGGTTCCAGAGAAGGGCCATGAAGGTGAACTTTTTTTATGAAGAAAGGTAGAGGGAGCTCAGCTTGTTCAGCCTGGAGAAGAGAAAGCTCAAGAGGGAATCTCACTGTTGCCTTTCAGTACTTGAGGGGAGCTTATAAACAGGAGAGAGAACAATTTTTTTTACACTGTCTGAGGGAGGATTTAGGCTGAAGTTACACATTGGGCTGAAGTTCTTTACTCAGAGGTGATGAAGTAATTAAATGTTGCCCACGAAGGTTGTGGATGTACAATCAGTGGAGGCATTCAAAGTCAGGTTGGATGGGGTCCCAGGCAGCCTCATCTAGTGGTTGGCATCTCTGCCCGTAGTAGGAGGGTAGGAACTGGCCTTTGACATGGTCCTGTAACACATCCTCATCTCTAAATTGGAGAGATATAGATTTGAAGAGTGGATTATTCTATGGTTGAGGAATTGTTTGAAAGTTCACAGCTGGAGGGTTATGGTCAATGGCTCTGTGTCCAGGTGGAGACTGGTAATGAACAGTATTCCCCAGGCATTCATCTTGGGACTAATAATCTTTAACATCTTTATCAATGACATAGATGGTGGGATTGAGTGCACCCTTAGCAAGTTTGTTGATGAAACCAAGCTCAACAGTGTGACTGATAAAGCAGAAGGAAGGGATGCCATCCAGAGGGACCTTAATAAACATGAAAGGTGGGCCCTTGTGAATCTGGTGAGGTTCATTAAAACATAGGGCAAGGTTTTACACTTTGGTTGAGGTGATGTCAGATACATATACAGACTGGGAGAAGAACTCTTTGAAAGCAGTCCCGAAGGACTTACGGATCCTCGTTGATGGAAAACTTAACATGAGCCAACAGTGTGTACTTGCATCCTGGAAGGCCAATAATATCCTGGGTTCTGTCAGAAGAGAGAGAGCCAGCAGGGAGAGGGAGGTGATATTTTCCCTTTTTTCTTCCCTTATGAGACCCCAGTAGGAGTACTGTGTCTAAGTCTGGGGCTCTCAATGCATGAAAGATATTGAGCGTTTGGAGAGGGTCCAGAGGAGGGCCATGAAGATGATCAGAGATCTGGAGCACTTCTCCTATGAAGACAGACTGAAGAAACTGGCTTTGTTCGGTCTGGAAAAGGGAAGGCTATGGGGAGACCTCATTGTGGCCTTACTATATTTAATGAGAGTTTATAAGCACAAAGGAAATAAACATTTTACAAGGGTAGAAAGGGATAGAACAAGGGGAAATGGTTTTAAAGTAAAGGAGGGAAGATTTAGATTAGATGTTGGGGAAGTTTTTTTTGCTGAGAGAGTGGTGAGGTGCTGGAACGGGTTGCCCAGAGAGGTTGTGGATGCCCTGTCCCTGGAGGTGTTTAACGCCAGGTTGGATGGGGCCCTAGGCAATCAGATATAGCACTTGATCTGGTGGTTCGCAACTTTGCCTATGGCAAGAGGATTAGAACTTTATGACCTTTGGGTCCCTTCCAACCCAAGCCAGTTCACGATTCTATGATTCTGTGGTCACCTCCCTGTCTTCCATGTGCCTTAGCATAGCTTCCTAGACAGTCTGTTCTGTGACCTTTCCCTGCAGAGGAGTGAAGCTCACAGGTCAGTCGTTGCCTGGGTTGTTATCTCTATTTTTTCTTAAAAATAGGTGCAACACCTTTTTTCCATTCATCAAAGATTTCTCCTCGCCTCCGTGACTTTTCAAATATTGAGTGTCTTGGTGACGACATCAGCCAATTTGCTCAGGAACTGAAAAAATGAAAACGCAAGCTATTTTGCTGATATCAGAAATATCCCTTACGTAGTAGCCCATAAGTAAATAAGTCTTTTTTTTCCTTCTATGATTCTTCATTAGAAACATGAGTTGTAGAAAATACTATACAATATGCTGTTTAGACTTTGAGGAGAGTGTGACTGGGGCTGCAAATGTGCATTCACAGCAGCACTTAACCAGTGACGAAGTCTCACTTTGTCAGCCTTTATCCAGTGTGCCCAGAGCAGTGGGTATCATTTTCCCTGGATGTACTAATCATCAGAACAATATCTGCACCTGTGTCTGTATAGCATCAGAATTTGAACAAAAGCTGCTGCTACAGTTCGGCTTGTATAGGATTGTATTTCATGCAGGTTTAAAAAGATCTATTAATTTTCACACAACTACTTTGTGTCAGCAAAGGTGTGATTAACATAAACACTGTTTTGTGCAATGTTTGGATTACAACGTTATGTCAAATGTAATGTTTATAGAATTGTAGCTTATAAACTTAATCCTGGACAACACTTATGAAGAAACAACAAAATAAAAGCACTTCTAAGTAAACCTTTAAAAAGTTTAACTTTCAGAAAATGTTTAGATGAACAGTTTTAGGATATCAGAAAACATGATATTTAACTTTCTTTCAAAATAATAACAGTGCTTTTATTCTGGAGAAAAAAAAAAATAGAAATGGAGGTGCTGTTCTGTCTTGTCAAATGGCAGATGCCTAATATCGATTTTGAATATTTATGTTATCTGTCAAAATAATATTAAATTCCATTAAATCTCTATTAACATGCTTTTGTAATCAACAGACTCTGGCCACAGACTTTTTTATTATTATTATTTTAGAATTATTTCGTGGCTTTTCAATGGATTCAAGCCTCTGAATTTGTACACGTTGAACAGTTTCCAACAGTTCGTCTATCCAAAGGCTTTATCTCTCTTGTTATAATGACAAAAAATGTTCTTTCTTACAGTAGTATTAATATACCCCTCTGTCAACGGTTTACGGGCTGGTTCAGCCCAGTTCCATGACTAGCGGGGCAGAGGGACCCATGGGTTCGTGCCTCCGGAAAGGGGAAAATAAAGAGAAAAAGAGATGGGCCCCAAAAATAACAGTGGCAACGATCTGAGGAGAAACAAACTAATTTACTAAATAAGATGTCAGAATGCAAGATAACACACTATAATACAATATAATGTAATATAATTAGAATTGGAGCTAATAAATCAAATATAATGAGGGAAAGTGTCCAAAAAAGCTGACAGCTTTACATTAATGCTGAGGTGAATTGTGTGGTCATGACAAGCAGCAGGAAGGAGAGCTGAAAAAGTGAAAAAAGGCAAAAAGAGGAACATCAGGTGAGCGTGTCAGGGGTTATATCTCCTCTCTGAACGTGAAGTCCTCTGGGGTATGTAGTTCATCTTCTCTTCTGAGACTGGTACCCGGAACTGGAGCATTAACTCTTTAACTCCCAGTGCACTCCATGGTGTTAAGATGTTGAATACCTATAGCCCAAAATCATAAAACCATGACACCCTCTGAAATATTAAGATTAAAAGCTGCCTAAAAAACATAGTGTATTCAAACAAACTGAAAATAGTCACTTCCAATTCTACTTTTGTTTTACTATAAATATATGTTAATATTGCTTAAAGTCAGCTAGACATTTGAAGAACATTTGATTAGAAATCATCTTCACCTCCATGTTTCCTTTCTTATGAGTAGCCACCAGAAGTGTATTGCTGCAAGGGAGAATAATAACATATGTAGATCTGAGTAGAGTATAAAGGTGATATTACAATTATTTTAAAATAACATAGTTAACAGAAAAATATAAATGAGAATACACACAAAAACTACATTGGATAATGTAGATAATAATGTGAAGATATGAGAAATGTTCTTTGTTGATAGTCCAGGCTCAGGTGGAATTCTCTGTGGATCATAGTTTATTTTACACTTTTGCAAGAGCAGGTGACCTTAAGAAAAGGCACACATGACTGGAGAGACACAACAGTTTCTATTTCCTACTTGCTGGTGTGAATTTTTTCCCCTGCTTTCTTATTGATTGAGTACACTGGAGTTTACAGTCTATTTGACACTTCTAATTCCCTTACCGAATGTCCTGCCCCTGCTTGCTTAACTTCTTCCTGTTCTCCTCCTATTTTTGTTTAGATTTTACCTATTATGGTGTGCTGGGATAACCTCTCATAGTTGCCCTGTGGCTAGCATTCAAACCACAAAACTGTTATGCACCAGTATATCTCCTGATGTTAGTCAAAAATGTAGATCTCCTATTCTGCAAGCAGGAATATATCTTGTATCAGAGCTCCATGGCGCGTCTTTGGAGTCATAATATCTTACTGTTGTGTAAAAAAAACACATTTATTTCCCCATAAAGATGGCGGTCCTGTCTTTGTGAACACTGCCTGTTCCAAGGAAACAGAATAAAAATCATTTCATGTGGTTGAATTTCAGATTACTACTTAGTACTTAAAAATAGTGTTAAAATAAATTTGAAGGAAATCATGGAAAAGACAAGAATGAAGGAAATGAATAAAGAAATGACTGAAATAAATTTATTATATATCATTCAAATGAAATTATTTCAAATGAATCCAAACCCAAAACCTTTAGAGTTGCTCAACTGTTTGCACATTTATTTTGACATAAATAACTGTGAGGTTTTTTAAATGAACAATTGAAACCAAATCTACATTTTTAACAAAAAAAGTGTTAATCAGAACCTATTTCAATTAACTAAAGCATGTGACAGCATTAACTGTGTTATCGTGCTTTAGCATCTGTATCTTAACAAGCTAAAAAATGAGCTCTTCTGCTTTTACATACAGACTATTTTTTGTTGTCAATATGAATTAAGATCGTCATGTTTGTATGATCTTCAGCTATACTCTTTCACACCTCTGCTTTAACTTCTTGGTTCTTAATTGAGGTCTAGACTGTGTTACTCCTGAGCAATGAAATAGTACAAAATTTGATGGGCTCTTTTGGGCTCTTGAGGGTTTGTTGTTGTTGTTGTTGTTTGTTTGTTTTGTTTTTTTTTTTCAGTTCTGTGTCTGTCTTTCTGCACATATCAGAAAGTTCTCTAGTTTTCTGGATTTTTATAATTATTTTGTATTTTATGTATTTCTTAATTCATTGGAATTTCCAATCCTTTTTATTTAGTAAAGCCAAATTAGTAGGAAGATGTGGTATTTATAAGTGATAATGACAATAATTCAGTAAAACATATCTACATATCACTGAAATATCATAGGAAGAAAAAGTGATACAGACACGAACAAGAAAACTTTGCAGTCTTATAAAATTATTATTCAGGATATAGCTCAAAGTAGTGTAGCCAAAAAAATCTCAGCCAGAAAACTTTCTACAGCTCTTTTTGTCTGAATCACTTCTTTTTCCTCCTTGAATATTTAAAGTGATTCTAAAAACAAAACAAAACAAAACTCTACTACCTTATTTCTAATGTATCTGAGAAATGAGTGAAATGTTCAGTGTAAAGGTGAGGACTTCCCTCTCTGAAAAGTGCAGAAGACTTCAGCTGCATTTACCAGTTGGTACAATTTCTGAAATATATTATAATGAGTGGCAAGCAACTTGGCACAAGATTTTAGTATTACGCTACTTTTGTGAACTCAACATCTTGAGAAGCCTATAGACAGTTAGCATTACCACAAACTATGAGGCTTTATTGCTGTGATAATCATAACATACTTTTAAATATGATCTACTGATGCCCATGTAAAAACCCCAGAAACTCATTCTCAGTCTGGAAGCAACAAATTTACTGAATTCTTTGTTTCCTCTGGATATCTTTGCTTGAAAGGTAGCAGTAAAAGGTAGCTGTCTTCCAAAACTTAAATGTCAAATACTGCTAAATTTGTTATACATGTTGATTGGTTTCTGCAATATAAAATACATCTATTGATGGGCTTTTCTTATGTTTCTCAAATAACTGTTTTTATTTTTCAACTCTTATATACGCTTTGAAAACAAACAAACCAAAGCCAGTACATTTGGGCTTGGACTCTTTGTTTCCTTACTCTGTTTTGAAACTGAGGATGTTGCAAGATTTGCTTCATGAGACTGATCTTAGCTTTTACAATTACTAGGACATTATAGAATTTCTTATTTGATTATTGAATATAACATTAAACAAACATTGTTGAGGTTCAACAGTCTGTTGACAGTAGCAAATTTCTGAAAAAGCTTCACAACCTGAAAATATTGCTCTTAAAATAAATACTGTTTTCATTTATTCAGTATGAAGAAAAAGGTAATGATCAACTGTGTTACAAAGGTTTTCTTCTCTTCAGTTCTTAAGTTCAAAAAATGAGAAGTGAAAAAATACCCTCAGATGCACACGGGCAAGTATGTCTTGTCTGCAGCAAAGATTCAGGGTTTTTTTCTCCTTTATTTTTTAACATTTACAATGTTTTAGCCAAATATTTTCTGCCGTCTTAATGCTAGGACAAAAAATCCAAATGTGAAAATTTTATACTGAGTCTCTCTGAATTTTGGATATGAGGAGGTCGGGAAAATAATTTCAATATCTGGATTTAAATCTTTCCCTGAGGTACTCAGTGTTTCCACACTCCCATATAGAAACAAAGTAAAGGGAAAACAGTTATAAATTTGTCACAAGGCAAAGTAAGTCAATATAGTTTTTGCTCCTGTTCAAGCAGTAATGTTTTTTCATAGTGTATTACTGAAAGAGCAACACATGATCAAAATAATCGAAGTATAAATTTTTTACCAGACTTAATGATCATGTTTCTGTAAAGCACAATAGCATATATCTTGCATGTAACAATATAATTAGTTGCAGCATTTTTAACTTTATTCGTTTTGAAGTCTGAGCATTTTCACTGAATGCTAATAACATTTTTACTTTGGTGTTCTTTAAAAATAAAAAGAAGACTTTTAGAATATGATACTTGAAACAATAATAACGTAAAATTAATTTTATGTAATTATCAATAGATAATTTGTAGACATGTAGGAAGTGTCATTTTCCCTCTGCTAAAGAGATAAACATTTTGCATTATGTAATTTAAACATTGCTCTGTTGTACTGCAGAATTTTGTCTCCTTATTCTGATATTGTGGATCAGGCTGCCAAATTATTTTCTTTTTCTGTCCCTGTGGTGCTATGTTTACTTATCTGCTTCTAAGTAGATCGCACTTATAAGATAGACATTTTTTCAAACACTTAAATCTATGTCTGATTTGAAACTCAATCCCAAAGCAAAAGAGATCTGTCACTAAACAAATATTTAAAGAAAAAAAACAACAGAAATATCCTTCTCTATAATCATAACAGTTGGAAGTTCAATATTTCTGCTCAAACAAAAAGGCTGGTAGATGTATTTACCAAAGGCCTTATAATGTTTGCAGTTGACTTTGCGGAATACAGCATTTATAAAAATTTTACTGTGCCTGGCAGGTGCCAAGCATTCTCATGGGGATTAGTATTATTCAGATACTGACTTTCATTTGAACTTCAAACTCTTTTTATTTTTTTTCTTTTTGTGGATGGCTTTTTAATAGCTTTGAAAAAATTGAATAGATTTTTGTTTGTGTGATGATACATTTGAGAATATACTTGTGGGAAATAAATGCCAGGAANTTTGGTAATATTTGAAAATTATCATTAGGGGTAAAATATGGAGAAGATTTTTCACTAGAAGAGATTCATTCTTCAGTTCTAATTCAAAATCTAGCAAGATCATATTTAAGAAGTCAAATTCTGCTCTCCTGTGTACTATGTTATGTAAGGAAAGTTGCTTATACAGATATGAAATTGACAGTGATACAGTGAGGATTTCTGGATGGTATCCCAAAACAGTCTTCTGAATGTATCTTTCCCTACTTTTCTTCCTTTTATGTGAATTAATTATGTGTTTATGCACTCATGCCCTGGAGAATGCTTTTCTACTTACTGTTTTTCTTTCAACGCTATTTATTTTCATTATATAGGTGCTTATAAGCTGTGTTTATAAGCTGTGAATTTTATCTGTTTTTATCACTTTTTTGTCTGCCAGTAGATAGATTTTGATATTTAAAACAACTCTTCAGTTTACTGCCCCTACTCCGGATCTTCTTGCTTTTCCATTACGCGTATTTGCCTGTAATTGACAAGCTGTTGCAAGGAGTTACGTATTCCCTAGCTAGCTGGCCTTTGCAAAGAAAATCCTTGAAGGCAATCAACAAACTCAATTACCACATTTTCTTAGCTTGTAATTCCTAATAAATCAATATCAGGCAAATATTCATATGTTAAAGGTTAAATACTTGAAGCCTTTTGACAATACTTGAGTGTATTTTCAAGAGAGGTTTAATTTTGATAGAGATGCTTTCCATTTCATTATCATTTGCTTCTGATAGTGAATATTTTAAGCAGCGGACTGACACTTCACATTTGGCACAAGTAAATACACAACAGTCAGATCTAGTTTAAAGGCCTCCAGCTGCAACTTTATTACAAAATACTTTTCTGTAAGTTAATGTTTACTCAGTGGCTTTCTATCCATGTTAGCAATATTCACACACACACGTCATCAGAACTACAATTGCTGAGATCACGTATTTCCCATCAGTCTAAGTCCCAGAAGAAGGATCAGATGCTCTTGATTAAGATGCCTCCATAGTAAATTTGAGAATAGCTGTTGATGTCATTACTATCTGTCTAAGCAGGACGAACCCCCTTTCATTTTGAACTATGAGACAACAATCGCAGGCTGTACTTCTAAATAAATTAGCACATTTAGAAAAACACCTGAATATCTAACATACACAGTTGTCTTTGGAAATTGTGTTGATGAGGGTTAGATGACTAAATATTTGAGCTAATTTACATCTATATTTCAAGTAGAAGTGAAATACCCTCTGAAAGACTTAAGGATTAGGCTTCTTTTATAACACAGACAAAGTTATGCCTGAAGAGAGAAATATGCCGCCCAGAATACCTTTTCCTTTTCTATATGTTTTACATCATGGACACAGGAAGATTAAGGACCATATATTGGAGTTCAGAACATTATGAAACATCTATTCAACGAAAACTTATCTGGATAGGTTGGAAAGTTGGGGGAAAGCACCTTATAAGGTTCAAGAAGGGCAAGTGCAGAGTCTTACACTTGGAGAGCATTAACTATGTGTATCAGTACATGTCAGGGGCTGACCTGCTGTAAAGGAGCTCTACAGAGAAGGACCTAGGTGTCCTTGTGAATAACGGTTGACTATAAGCCAGTAGTGGCAAAGAATATCAATGCATTAAAAAGAGCATGTCCAACAGATCAGCAGAGGTTATCCTTACTCTCTGCTTTGGCCTGGTGAGGCCATAGCTGGCACACTCTGTCTAGTCTTTGTCCCCTCTGTTCAGGAAAGACAGAAAATTTCTGGAGAGTGCCCAGTGGAGGGCCACAAAGATGATTAGAGGCTTTGAGCATCTCCCTTATGAAGAAATGCTGTTCAGTCTGGAGAAAAGAAGATTGAGAGGGGCATCTTACCAATGCTTGTAAATACCTAATGGACAAGAGTCAAGTGGATGGGACCAGGCTCTTTTCAATGGTGCGCAGCGGCAGGACAAGAAATCAATGGGCAAAAACTGGAACGCAGGAAGTTCCACTTGAACATAAGGAAATCTTTACTGTGAGAGTGACAGAGCTCTGGAACAAGCTGCCCAGAATTTTTTTGGAGTTTTCTTCATCGGAGGTATTCAAAATCAGCCTGGATGCTTTCCTGTGTAGTCTACTGTAGGGAACGTGCTTTAGCACGCTCTTGGACTACATGATTTCTAGAGCTCCCTTCCAACCCCACTGATTCTGTGTTTCTCTGAAAATATTATTTCTTACCACAAATACACTGATTAGTGTACACTGAAAATACTTACAAGCATAAAGNAGTAGAGGTATTTTTCCAGTAGTTCCATCTTTCAATATTCAATCCTTATCTTTGCTACATCTGTTATATTTTTTCTTTTCTGATATAAGTAGACAAAATATTGCTTTTAGTATGACTAAAAATTAGCAATAAAATTCAAATAAGAATGTCATTTTGAATGTTGGGGGAGGGGCTGAAGACTTAAGCAATTGTGTGTTTTTTTTTAAAGCCCTCCAAGTAGGTGATAACTGTTGCATTCCAGCTTTCTAGATTCTAGATTTCTAGTATATATAAATTTGAAAATGACACAAAGAATTTAGGAAATAAAAGAAAATGCTGTTTAGACAGACAAGTATTAGTCAGTGGCTTAACTGTCTTTCGGTTTTCTGAATTTAGAGAATGTGTTTAATTCCATAAAATAAGTTAAAGTAAACTAAATGTAAAAATTGTGTCAGAGCACATTCAGTCTCTTTCTGCTAAGACCACTGTTTTCATTGATTGCAAATACTGCTGCCAAAGAAACTCTGTGGTATATCTCTAAGAGATAAAATAGACATGCACAGTTTAATAAAAACTGTTTTCTGATGTCAGATTTTAATTTACCCCTAAGATAGCACTGAGCTGTAGGACTTGTCATTATTAGCTACCATAGAGGGAAAAGGTGGAAAATATCTGTGTGAATTTATTGAGATTCTGTGAGATTTCTGAGGAAGTGGCAACTAGCACAGGGCTTGTTGGCACACAGAAACACATTGTATGTGCAGAGAAGTTGTTTAAAAAAGAAGGAAAAAGTGATAAGTGCAATAGGGAAGCAGTACAAATATGAGGAAGACTCCAAATACGTAAAGAAATGTGGATTGTCAGATATATGCTTTCCACAGTCCAGAAAAACTCCACAATATTTACATATTTTGGTCACCAGTGAAGTTTTCTACTGAAATTTCTGGAAATTTTGTTTGTGCTTGTGTGTGTGTATGTTAAAATTTGTTTATGTCTTAAGTTTGTTCCTATAGGTTTTTAACTTGCAATTAAATCTGACCTGATACTTAGAAATATATTTTAAGACTAAGTGGGAGAGATTTAATCAACAATTAGATATGTATTTCACATCTTATTTGTTGTGAAATGTGCAATCCAGTGATATTTTGTTTATTGTTATGTGAAAAAATATTTTCTGAATAGAAAGAAATCTTTTACAGTGAGGATGGTGAGGTACTGGAACAGGTTGCCTAGTGATGTGGTTGATTCCCCATCCCTGGAGATTTTAAAAATGAGCCTGGGTAAGGCCCTGGGCAACCTGATATAGTTGTGGTGTCCCTGTTCATTGCAGGGGAGTTGGACTAGATGGCTCTCAGAGGTTCCTTCCAACTCAAAGGATTCTATGATCTTATGACCTCTAAAAACTCATGAGTGCACTGCCAGTAGAAAGTGGATAGATTCACTAAACATAACTTTTAAACAAAAAAGGGAAATGTTGTTAAAAGGAGAGATATCTTCTTACTTAATAATTTCATAAGCATTCTGGCATGTTCTACTCCTTCATAAAACTGGTTTGATATTTCAAGCACTTCTACTCAAAGTGAGGTGGAGTGGTCTTTCACGTTTTGAATTTCTTTACTAATTGATCGTTATTAAAAAAAATAACAAAGAGTGACATTAACACTATTCCCTAGATAAAACTGCTGTGTGTTCACTCAACACAATGACTTCCTATTCCAAAGCAAATAACAATTTTTTTTTTCATTGGCTTACTAGCAGTACCTGACTTAACACAAATAAATGAGTAGTGCCATTTTCTAAGTATATAGAGAAATGCCTTTAACTAAATATAAAATTCATATTGAAATATTTATTCTGAAGTCTGAAACACGGTTAGTCAATCAGACTATATCAGCATGATGGTGTGTCATGACTTTTCTGCATTTTAGAGGATTGTAAAAATACCCAATTCCATAGAATCATAGAATCATAGAATCACCCAGGTTGGAAAAGACCTAAAAGATCATTGAGTCCCACCACAACCTAACCATACTACCCTAACTAGCAACCCTCTGCTAAATCATGTCCCTGAGCACCACATCCAAATGGTTTTTAAACACATCCAGGGATGGTGACTCAACCACCTCCCTGGGGAGCCTATTCCAGTGCTTAACAACACTTTCTGTAAAGAAGTTTTTCCTGATATCCTACCTAACCTTACTCTGGCGCAACTTAAGGCCATTTCCCCTTGTCCTGTCACCTGTCACCAGTGAGAAGAGATCAAACCCGCTCTTGCTGTAAGCACCTTTCAGGTATTGGAAGACAGCAATAAGGTCTCCCCCCAGTTTCCTTTTCCTCAGACTAAACAGCCCCAGTTCCTTCAGTCTATCCTCGTAGGGCATATTCTCCAATCTTTGTTGCCCTTCTTTGGACCTGCTCCAGCACCTCAATGTCCTTTCTGTACTGTGGTGCCCAAAACTGAACACAGTACTCGAGGTGGGGCCTCACCAATGCTGAGTACAGGAGCAGGATTACTTCCCTAGTCCTGCTTACCACACCATTCCTGATACAAGCCAGGATGCCCATATGGCCACCTGGGCATACTGCTGGCCCATATTCGGCTGACTGTCCATCAGTACACCAAGGTCCCTTTCCATCAGGCAGCTTTCCAGCTGCTCCTCCCCAAGCCTGTAGGGTTGTCTGAGATTGTTGTGACCAAAATGGAGGACCCAACACTTGGCCCTATTGAAACTGATGCATTTTACCTTGGCCCATTGATCCAGTCTATCCAGGTCCCTCTGTAGTGCCTTTCTCCCCTCAGGCAGATCAACACTCCCTCCCAGCTTGGTGTTGTCTGCAAACTTACTGAGGATGCACTCAATCCCCTCATCAAGATTGTTAATAAAGATGTTAAATAGAAGTGGCTCCAGTACCAAGTCCTGGGGGACACCGCTCGTAACTGGCCACCAACTGGATTTAACTCTATTGACCACAAATTTCCCCATACGTACTTGTAATTTTCTTAAAAGATGCTTTATTTTTTTACTGTAATCAACAGCAAGGTTGAGATCTTTTAATACAATAAAGAGAGAATGAGGGACATAATGCCTATATATTATAAGACCACATGAAAAGGTTATAAGTTTAATTTTTCTCTTCTATAAACATTTTTTGTTTGTATGTTTGTTATTAGGTGTTTAGAAAATCAGTAACTCCTAGTATGGATTGCTCATTATCTGAAACAGAATTTAGAGACTAATTTAAGAGAACATTATACAGAAACTCTTAATTCTGCAGTTCCCTCATTGTTAAGAAAGCCCACATGAAATGGAGGCAGTTACAGAGTTGTTCTACTACTTCTATGGTCTACCTAAGATTATCAAATTGAAGAAATAAATACAAGAGATGCATTTTGCCTCAGAGCTCATTAGAAAATAAGGATATAAAAGATGAGGTAATGGCATGTGAACATTCAAGTCTCTTCCTTGCAGAGACTGCTAATGAAATGAAAGACTTTCTTTAATTCTGGTATATGTTTTTCTTTAAAAGAGAATTTAGCTATTTCTGAAAAAAAAAAAGCCCAGAAAATACAGATTTCTCCTGGGATAATGTCTTCATTTTTATCTGTTCAACACTGGAGAGTGGCAAAAGTCACTGAGTAGAACTGAATTTTTCCTATGTTACATAATCTTACATTAGTAAGGAGATTAAAACTGAGGAAGGTATTTAACATCTACTAGAAAATATACTCTTTCTTGCATGAAGTAGCATTTATGATATCCAGTCATCTCCTACATGAAACTTTTTCAGATGCATTTTAATAAAGCAGTTTTACAGGATATGGAGAATTTCTCTTATCTGTCATAACAGAAATATTTTCAAAGGATGCTGTGTAATTAAGCAGGAGATCCCCTGCCTGAACTGCAATCCTAAATCAAACTGTGCTTTTCCAGGTGTTTCTCTGAGTGCTTTAGAAAATTTCCAAGCATACTCTATTACAACTAGTGTTTCACTAGTTGGTCTGCAGTCATCTCATTTTCATTTTCTTTCTCTTTCCTTTTCTTTTAATGATACTTATGTTCTAGAAAATCTTTCCAGATGTTTACACAAATGATAGTGTTGGAATTCAGTTGTACAAAACTGAAAGGCAGCTTAGAGAAGACTTAATAAGTTTTTTTCCCACTTGTTTCAGTATGAAAATTCAAGATTTTTCTGCAGTTTTTCTACAGACTGTCTTAAAATATCAGCATCTTGATAACACAAAGCTTACTTTCTCTTCACATGTTTTGTGAGTTAGTCATTTGAGTTTGAGTGAGGAATTATGCATAAAATTTATATTCCAGAAAATCCACTTAAAGATATCCATGATCAACTGGAGGGGGGGGGGGAAGGTGAAAGTGGAGTTGCTTCATTATGTTAATCACTTGATTAGTAGCTACATGTAGTGTTTATAGGCGATAGACATTTTTTCTGTTTTCTTTCACCTGCAGCGAGAGTGGAGTTGGTCTCTTCTCACTAGTGGCAAGTGACAGGACAAGGGGAAATGACCTCAAGTTGTGTCAGGGGAGGTTAAGGTTGGATATCAGGAAAAACTTTACAAAATGGGTGGTTAAGCACTGGAATAGGCTCCCCAGTGGGGTGGTTGAGCCACCATCCCTGAATGTGTTTAAAATCTGTTTGGATGTGGTGCTCAGGGACATGATCTAGCGGTGGGTTGTTAGAGTTAGGGTAGTATGGTTAGGTCAAGGTTGGACTCAGTGATCTTTTAGGTCTTTCCCAACCTGAGCAATTCTATGATTCTATGATTCTATTTCTAGAGAAGCTTAAAGAAATCTGAAGTACAGAGATTTACTTGATAAGTGGGCAAAAGAATATGTGGATTACAGCAAACTGGATTCAGTTCTGAATCTAATTAAATATTTAGCTAGATATAGATATAGAATTCATTTAGATATAGAAAAAAAAAAAAACCTGCTGAATTACACTACTCATCATTCAGTTGCTCTGCAGTAAGAAATACTATTGCTCTGCTGTGATAGATTTCATTGTTGTTGTTGTTGTTAATTTTTAACTCTAAATAATCCCTAATTTGCTTTTAACCTTTTTTGAAAGTTATGCAGCCTTCCCCCTCCCCACCTCACCCCTTCACAAAAAAAAAAAAAAAAAAGTTACTTATTAGGCTGACTAACATATTCTTAATATAGTGTCTTTTATGTCTGTGCTTTTTTTGTTTTGTTTTGACCAGACTTCACACCTTTCTTTTTCCTCTGAATGCTCTTCTAAGTGTTTTCTCCCCACTCAGGCTTAAATTTTCATTTTGAATCTTTCCCAGTAATTTCTAATTAGCAATTCTTCGGAACAGTATTCACTCTAAATAATAATAGACAGGATCCACATCCAAAGCTTCCAGCTTGACAAACTCTTTGTGTCTGCATAAGTTCTTCACCTGGATTTTGTAGAGAATGAAGATGTTAGACAGCATGAAAATAAAACATCTGCAGAAAAACTTGGTAGATAAATTTAGTTTTCAGAACCTTTAAGATTATAGCAAACTGCTATCACTTCTCCTATTGGTGTTAATTGGGGAAAAAGAATGAAAAAAACTGGTTAAAAAATCAACTGTGAAGAAGAAAATGAATAGATAAGAAAAATAAACATTCTTTCATGGACGATTTACCATAAGTGCTGTGAAGTTGTTTTGAATTATGCAAGACTGAATCTGTTACAGGGTACTGAACATGAAAATTCCCTTAATGACTTAAAAGCCCAAGAGCTAAAATATCAGATTTCCTGGAGTAGTGAAGGAAATCTTGGTTGATGTAAATATATTTCTTCAAACTACCAGAGTTGTAAAAAAAAAAAATAAAAAAATAGAAAAATTGTGAGTATCTTTGGGTCTTAAAGAAGAGATAACCACATTACACAGCATTTTGATAGTAGATCTAATTATAAAAATAATATTTAAATGTCAGGAAAAATGTAACACATGGGACAGTTTTCATGATGAGCAGATGCTGGCATTAAATGTATTGAGAATAGAGTTCATCATGATGTTTTCATTTTCTGCTGTTGAGTTTTTCAATAGATAATATCACATTTATTTTAGCTATCCAGCTTTAAATCATTAGGCAATCTTGCAAATTTTTTTAGAAAAAATACACTTGTTTCACTATGTAATGTTATTTATTTTGATTAATTAACATTAATATTAAATATTATATTATAAAAATATTAAATATTATATTATATTATAAAAATATTAATATTTTTCAAAGTAAATAAGTGACATTACATCTTTTGTATTTGCATAGTTTATATCACAAAGATTAAAGTCTCAACAAAACTTTCGCTGAAATGAGCATTTAGGCTGTTTTGTGTTTACATGCGACTGTCAGAAGCTGTTAAAGACTTTTTGTTGCTCTAAAAGGTAAAAACATGGGTAGGCAAGGAACCAGGCTTTTGGAGTATATACAATAGAAAGGAAGCTCTTGATGCAAATGTTGCCTTACAAGGTATATATGTTATTCTAAAAAATCATGTTAGTGTATGATATTACCTCCAGTGTTGTTCTGCTTTCTAAGTTTGTCTTAGTTTCATTATATTTAGTGTTCTGTTATTATGATGATATAACACTAAAATGTTTATTAAGTTATGTGCTGTAAACACTGGGGAAATCAGAATTGGTTACTCTCCCAGGAAATATATAATACATAAAGAGTGTTGCCAGCATTTCAAATATTTCTCAATAATTTGAAGATTACTTACTGGATTTAGCCTCATACTGGGCTTTATGTTGTACAGATTTTAAAAGGTTTACATCTTGCTAAGTAATATGCATTATATTTTTTCACTATTTTTTTGAACTCAGGTTTAGAAGCTGAAATGCTCATACAGGACAATCTCATGAGGGCTCTGGAGCACAAGTCTTATGAGGAGTGGCTGAGGGAGGTGGGATTGCTCAGTCTGGAGAAGAGGAAGGCTCAAGGGTGACATTATTGCTCTCTACAGCTACCTGAAGGGAGGCTGTGGTGAGGTGGGAGTCAGCCTCTTCTCCCATGTATCTAGCAATAGGACTAGAGGGAACAACTTTAAGTTGCACTGGGGAGGACTCAGGTTGGATATTAGAAATACTTCTCCAAGAGGGTGGTCGGGCCCTGGAACAGGCTGCCCAGGGAGGTAGTGGAGTCACCGTTCCCAGAGGTGTTCAAGTAACATTTAAGAAACATTTAGATGTTGTACTGAGGGACATGGTTTAGTAGGAAAAATTGGTGGTAGGTGGTCAGTTGGACTGGATGATCACAGAAGTCTTTTCCAACCTTGCTGATTCCATGATTCTATGATTCTATCTGTTGTGGTGCAGAAACACCAGCTCTAAATCAGATGTTCTTACCGTGGGTGGGTGCCAGAACAACGTGGTAGATAAGTGAAGAATGAAATCCCTGTGGGTTTGCTTTTCAGACATTGTTTCAATATATCTTGATTTAGAAAATTTCATTTTCCATGTTTTATTTAACGTTAGAAAAAACATTGCTATTCCACTTAAAAGAAAACCTGCCTCTTCTTGTAAGTGCTTTGCATTTCTAATTACACGTTCGTCAGTTTTGAAGACAGAAGTCCAAGTCTTTTAGCCCAATTTTCTTATAGGAAACAAACTCAAAAGGAATAGAAAGGTGCTGTAGTGGCTAAGAATAATATTGCTGGTGTAGACTGGGGCCCTTTTTCTCTGGTTGCCACAGTCTGATGATCTACTACAAGGACACTGTAATACAAGGGATACTCCAAGAGTAATGCCTTCTATTTATTAAATTGGCCTGCGATGTCAGAGGTGGATGTTGGTGGTATGGCAGAGTGGACGTGACCACAGTGATGTGGTGGGTGATGCAATTTAGCAGTAGTGACACAGACAGTGGCTCACTTCTTTTGGTGTATATTTTTATGAGTACATTATACAGATTCTTGTTCATCACTGGCAAAAATGCAGAGTTAATGATGGTGCCTACATTGAAAAACAGTGTTTTTCAGCTGAAAATTTGCTCCAAAGACAGTATTATTGGGCTCTTTGTGTCTGTTGCAGCATCCATGGAAGTAAGTAGGAAGAACTACTTTCTGAGCCACCTAGATACATATACCTCATTTTATATATGCTAAAATGGTAGCTACTACCATTCTCCTGCTTCTAGATAATTGGAAACTCAATTTGTTACTACTAGGTTTTTGAGCTTTGAGGTTTATTTTGACTAAGGAATTTGTTTACTCAAACGTTCAAGTGAGTGAAGTATTAAGGAAAGAAAACAACAGCATCAGCCAAGCCTCTGGCAGCAAAGAGGGCTTGGAGTTTTTTAACTTCCAACTCTCTGATGTCTGTTTGTCACGGACTACGTAGAAATGAATGCCAGAGGAAAACTTCAAATTGTGTAGATGTTAATTGCTCTTTGGTTTTCTCTCAGTTTTTGTGCTGAAACAAGTGCTGTCTAATTCCTGAATAGTGGCTCAAATGTAAGGCCTTTGACTAAATTTTTTCTTCATTTACTTTTGTATTACACATATAACTTTCCTAAATGTGTGACCGAAATTTTCCTTTTGCATATTCTGTGGGAGCCTAAGTAAAGCTATCCAGGACTGCATATGATGAATGGCACATGTATGAATAGGTCTACAACAGGTTATCACAGTTACAACAGGTTACTCACAATTCCAGATATACCATGAGGGTAATCCAAGTACCTATTTTCAGTCACAGACCAGAAACTTAAGGCTTTTGACAGACCATCAAGTCTGTACAGTTACAGTGAAAGAAACTAATGAAGTGAGATTTCAGCGAAAGTATTAACTGATACTATGTGTTCTTTCGTGTTGCACGGTTCCCATCTGTCTTTTTCTTTACATTTGTATGATTTCTCCATTTCTTTCTTGAATAAGTCATTTAGTTTTAAGCCTCAAAGCATTTGTTGCTCAGATATCAGAAAGTCTACTGATTCTGCCAAGAATGAGATGAGAATACTCTTGCAGTTCAGGGCGGGAAAAGCTCTGAAAGTGGAAACATTTGTTTTTATTCTGAATAGGATAACTTCTACAATCCTGCTGGTTCAACTTCTTACACAGTAGATCGGGGGCGCTTACAATGTCACAGAGAAAGGAATAATTACTTCTGGATAAGGATAAAAAGACATTATTAAATCACTTTTCCTGGGAGCTTGATGGTGCAACTATGTTCTAAAGAACAAATTCTAATGCATTAACTCAGTAGATTACAATCAGTTGTAAGCAGCCCCAACACCATGTGTCTAACTCTTTCCACACTAAGGGCTGAAAATAGTGTTATTCTTTGGAGAAATAATACAGTAAGGTGCTAATGAAAATGTCAAGAAATGTGTGAATTAAATGCAAGTGAAACATAACTCTGTAACTTGGAGTCACTTAGGATTGGGATGGTTTTAATTGTTTTAATTGCTCATCATTCTCAATATCTTATTCAGAGTCAGAGTAGAAAAGTGTGTGGCCTCATATTTTTCCTTACTTTTGAGCTTCAATTTCTGCCACCTGCTGCTTCTGTGTTTGAAAATTCTGAAACTTCACAGAAATATGCAATATCCTTCCTTTGCTCTACTTTGAAAAGATTTGCTGATCTGTGATACACTAATTACATAATGATGATTGCCATTCTGCCCTTTGAAGAAAAAAAAAAAGATCCTCAGTGGAGGTAAATATAATTTGTGTGTATTTTAACCTCTGTTTCATACAACCCTATTTGCAGATCTAATTTGAGAGAGGATTTAAGACTCAGTTCTGTCACAACACTGTAGTGATGTTCCTGTACTGCCTGTTCTTTATAGTGCTTAAAGTTCAGAATATAGCTACGTGTTTCTGTTTAACTTTTTGTGTTTATATCTGATATTTTGCATTGGTGGAATCTAAGCTAGCAAACTGAGATAAAGATACTAAAGCTTGGGAGTGTTTGAAAGTTAAGATCAAGTATTAAAGCAACATTCCAAAGGGCATATCTGCATAACAGCACAAGACCCAGACGCGTTGCCTAGGCTGGCATTTCCTACTTATTAGTATGTTAATTTTTACTAGAAAAATAAAATACTAAAATGTGCTAGCAACATTTTTTATGTTTTACTCTAATTTATTTTGTGTATTAATTCATAGTACCATATATACCAAGGAGTTTTGTGTCTACTATGTTTTAACTTCCATGACAAACATAGGAAAACACTATAGATCACAGCAAGTAGGAATTAATAAGTTAGGGGTTTGGGATATTTAATAACTTTCACTGAACTCACCTTGTAAAGAATCTGGTTTATAACATCTGTTCCTAGTACAGTGAGGCTAACCCCTTGTCTCAGAGTGGTTTTTCAAAGTTTAGTTAATTAATTTTCATAGTTATCTTTCCTTATCACCATCTGATTTTTACACCAGGCTTAAAATTAATATGTTTATTCAATATATTAATATCATAGAATTGCACAGTGACCGGAGTATCAAAATTCAGAATGGATGTGAGTTTTTTCTCATTCTGTCTTCATGAAGCTGTGATTTGTGACCCCTATAACAATTGAATATTTATCTGAAGAAAATTTAAAAAAAAAAAAAAAAAAAAGGAAAGAACTCTTGTTTCAGCAAATAGCTGCATTCATTATCTGTTTGTGTGTGTGTGTGTGTGTTCTGTTTTCTTTTTTTGTTGTTGTTTTGGTATTTTGTTTGGGTTTTTTGGGGGCGGAAGAAAGGATGTCTCCTTCTAAATATGTTCTGTCCTGTGGGAGTGTTATAGATGGCATTACCAAGCAATTCATACATTCTTATCTCTCTCTTATCATTGAATTGTCTGATAATACAAAAGGAATGATTTATCAACACGAGTGATTGCTTCCAACCACTGCAGGGCAGACAGTCTTGTTCTCTCAGTCATCAACTAGATTTTCTGTTGCTTGTCATACATAAGAGTAAGTAATAATTATCCCTGCTTTCTGTACAACTAAAGGAAAACTTTGCCATTAGGCCTGATTGTTTGGTTGCTGCTTTCTACTCCCATCATAGTTCCCCATTCCTTCTTTGATTCACAACACTGACCAAATATATAAATACACATGTATGTATAAATAGATATGTAAAAACACATACAAAATGCATTGTTGCTCTGATAATTCAATATATTGAATGTATAAAAATATTGTATAGAACAACATAAAATGTAATGTTATCTTGATTCTTATAGAAATATACATATATATTGTAGATTGTAATTATTATTTTATAAGTGCATAACATATGTAATGGGAAAAATAAAAACATATTTTAATAAAATAGTAATTTTCCACTCTATATAGGAGAATATACATATATATATATGTATATATAACAATTGATGTATGTGTGTATAAAGTATCTAATATCCATGTATGCAAATTCATACAATCAGAAAAAATAGCAATTTATTTTTTTTAACTTCAATGCAGATCTTACTAATGCAGGTAATTCTAAAATGATGCCATGTTCTATCAATATATTTGAACACTTTATTCTTCTTTATTGTAATTTATTAATTAAGCTTAACGATAATACCATTATTAAGCAGTTGGTACAGAACGCCTACACTTTGATTCTTTCAGTTACTAGGCTACAGTGGAGAGCAGCCTTTAGAAGATAAAATCTAGGAAGATCTTTTCATGAAACCATAGAACCATTGAATTATTTATGCTGAAAAAGACTTTAAGATTATCAAGTCAAACCATTGACCTATCCTTGCCAAATCCTCTACTACGCTATGTCCCTAAAGGAAACATCTGCATGTATCTTAAATACCTCTAGAGATGGCAACTTGACCACTTCCCTAGGCAGCTTACTCCAATGCTTGACCAAGCTCTCTATGAAGAAATTCATCCTGTTAGCCAATCTAAACTTCCTGTGGAGCAACCTGAGTCTGCTTCCTCACATCTTCTCACTTGTCATTTGAGAAAAAAAATTGACATCCTTTTCAATGCAATTTGCTTTCAAGTTGTGATAGAGAGTGATAAGGTCTACCTTCAGTATGCTTTTTTCTAGACTAAACTAACTCAGTTCCTTCAGCCATTCCTCATAATTCTTGTTTCCTAGTCCTTTCACCCTTTGTTGCTCTTCTCTGATGTAATGGAGTTATCTCTAGATCTGTGTCCATGATGGGGGGACAGCAGGCCCACAGGCCCACCAGCCTGGAAAAAAAGCTGTTTGTTCTAAGTTGTTATGACCCAAGTGCTGAACCCAACATTTAGCTTTCCCGAGTGTCATATGATTAGATTTGGCTTATTGACCTAGCTTTTCAGATCACTCTTTGGAGCCTTCCTACTTTCATGAAGATCAACAATTCCACCCAACTTGATATTGTCTGCAAGCTTACTGGGGGTGGATTTGATCCCTTTATCTAGATCACTGATAAAAATATTAAATAAAACCAATTATAAGACCAAGTCCTAATGAACACTACGTGTGACCTGCTGCCAACTGAACTTAACTCTATTCAAAATGACCATTTGGGCATAGCCAACATGCCAGTTTTTTACCCAGTGAAAGTACATCCATTCAAGCCATGAGCTCAAAATTTCTCAGGGAGAATGCTATAGGAAATTGTATTGAGTGTCTTGTGAAAGTCTAAGTGAACAAAACACAAAACCTTTCCAACATGCACTGAGCATCTCTTCATAGAAGGGGATCAGATTAGTCAAGCAGCACTTGTCTTTCATAAACCCACTGTCAGTGGTTTACGGGTGGTTTGGCCTGGTTCCTTGACTAGCAGGGCAGGGGAACCCACAGACCCATGCCCCGGGAATGGAAAAAGGGGAAAGGGTCAGGAGGTGGTCCTAAAAACAAAACAGCATCAATGATCTGAGGAGAAACAAATTAATTTACCAAATAAGATATTGAAATGCAAGATAAGATACTATAATACAATATAATACAATATGATTTGAATTGAAGATAATAAATCAAATAAAATGAGAGTGTCCAAAACCCGAAGGCCTTACTCTAAGTAAGCTGAGGCGATACAGCATCTGCAACAGAGACAAGCCATGCGGTCAGGAAAAGGGGAGTCTTGTGATCTGCGAACAGTTTTTATCTTTCCCTTTGAGTGGAAACAGTAACAGAAGAGTGAACAGTCCACTGGGAGATGTAGTTCTTCTTCTCTTCTGGGACAGGTGCCCGGAACTGGAGCATTAACTCTTTAACTCTCAACAGCACTGCATGATGTTCTGATGTGGAATACCGATAACCAAAAATCATAAAACCATGACAGCCATGATGACTGGATTTAGTCACTTGATTTTTCAGTATATACTGTCTGATGGCACTCAAGATGGTTGGTTCCTTGCTATTGTTCTTGGTTGGAACTTTTCAGCATCAAAACTAACACTGAAGCTGAAGTGAAACGGAGAAGAAAAACAATAGCAATATCTTTGTATCTTTGAAAGTTGTTTAAATTTCACCTTGTGCTAATCTGAAGCAAATGATCTGCTACATTACCCAAATATGTTATTATTTTTTTTTCTTTCTTCTCCATTTTAAAACCACGGAATGTGAGATATATTACTTAATAAAGCAGAGGTGAGGCTTTGTGTTTTTATTAAGATAGATTACTTATGTGCAATGAAAATGAAGATCATAAATCAAAATAGCTCACTATAATTTCCTTGAGTTAGAGTAACTTATCAGTTTTTCTTTCTATTTTTTACTGTTAAAGCTGTATCACTTAGTCTTTTACTATAGTACTGAATTTTTGGTATATTTTGATCAATTTTATATTATTTAAAGAACTACTTCTAAACTAATGTATTTACTTCTCCCTTCCATGGCAGTAGACATAAGCAGACAAAGACATTTCCCAACACTTCTAACTAGCGTACTACAACCAGAAAATAAATAAATTAATAAATAAA
>JACDJE010000662.1:90673-103948 GCA_016647715.1 Pavo muticus | reverse complement strand
AAAAAAAAAAAAAAAAAAAAAGCACAAACAAAACAAAGGAAAAAAAAAATCAGCGCAGGAAGCACAACTAAAATCTCCAGGAAAAGAAAGATAGAGAAGGTTTGGCAGACTCTGGGAAAACATTAATGTTGATACTTGCTGCAGATTAAATCATTGTGTTATGGTTGTAGAATCAATATGAAAAATCAGATTTCAAAACTCTCCTGCTTTCCTCTCTTCTGTAACAATGAAATATATATCCACAATTGACAATGACAATTAAAGATCTAGAAACATATCTTGCAAATTTATTTATTCTTACATCTCTTACATTTATGTTATGTAAGAATCCTTGCCTGTGAATAAACATTTCAGAAAGTTAACCACGTTTCAGAGGTGCAAGAAGGAACCTCTTAAATCAGCTTCTCTTCTGAAGAAAACCTATGCTGGGAGTTCACGCCAAATAACTATTCACCCTTAACAATACTCTTGTGCAAAGAGAAGCAGTTATGGACTTGATTATCCACAATTACAGAGTCATAGAATCTTAAGAGTTGGAAGGTCATTCTGGTCCAGTTCTCCTGCATGAACATGCACAACTAGATCAGGTTGCCCAGGACCTGATCCATCCTCGCCTTGAAAGTCTTCAGGGACAGGGCACCAACCGCATTTCTGTTCCAGTACCTCACCGTCCTCACTGTCTTTTTCCTTATATGTAAAATAAATCTACCCTCTTTAATCTTGAAACAATTTCCCCTTGTTCTATCACCACAGACTTTGCTAAAGAATCTGTCCCCTTCTTTCCTATGGCTCCCCTTTTACATACAGGAAGTCCACTCTCAGATCTCCTTGGTGCCTTCTCTTCTCCAAGCTGAATAGCTTCAGCTCTTTCAGCCTGTCCTCATAGGAAAGGTGTTCCATTCTTTGGATCATTTTTATGGCCCTCCTCTGGATGTGCTCCAACAGATCTATGTCTCTCCTGTACTGAGGACTCCACATCTGGATGTAGTACTTCAGGTGAGGTCTCACCAGTGCAGAGTAGAGAGACAGATTCACCTCCCTCAGCCTACTGGCCTTGCTTCTTTTGATGCAGCCCAGGGTATGGTTGGCATTCTATGTTGTGAGGGCACATTGCTGGCTCATGTCCATCTTCCCATCCACCAGGTCCTTTTCAGCAGGGCTACACTCAATCCTTACATCCTCCAGATTGTGTTGGTAGTGGAAGTTGCCTTGACCAAGGTGCAGGACCTTGTATTTGGATTTGTTGAATCTCATGAGGTACTCTTGGGCCCATTGCTCAAGCCTGTCTAGATCTCTTTGGATGGCATCCCGTCTCTCTGGTGAATTGACTGCAGTCCATAGCTTGGTGTCATCAACAAGCTTCCTAAGAGTGCAATTAACCCCACCGTCAATATAACTGATGAAGATATTAAAGAGTATCAGCCCTGGCAAGGCCCTTAAGGGACATTACTTCTCCATCCAGACATGGAGCCATTGACCACCACTCTCTGGATGGGGAAGCCATGCTGATTCTCCCGTATCACTTCCCTGTCTTCCATGTGCCTTAGCATTGATTGGCACATTGAGAATCTGTTCCATGATCTTCCCTAGCACAGAGGTGAGACTGACAGGTCAGTAGCTCCTGAGATCATTCTTTTGACCTTTTTAAAAAATGGATATGATGTTGCCTTTTTTTTCCAGTCACAAGGAACTTCCCCTGATTGCTACAACTTTTCAAATATCCTTGAGAATTAACTGGTGACTACATCAGCTGATTCCCTCGAGACTCTAGGATGCATCTTATTGGGATCCATAAACACGTGGATGTCCAGGTTGCTCAGGAGGTCATGAACCTTATCTTTGCAGACACAGTGGGAGGGAAATACAGGAGTTTTCTGCTTTTTATGAACTAACCTCCAACATTTTTGTCCTAAGTTGAAATAATGAACTTCCAAACTTTGGCTCTTCTACTCAGTTCCCCACATAATTAAATTAATTTTGATGTTAAATGGCTAATTATATATTTCCAAATGCAGTTGAAAATTTATTTACAGTAGTTTGGCACTAAAGAATGGACAGTAACACTGAAGAAGCCATTATGAAATATTACCTGCTATATGCATTTGTATGAATGTATACTGAGCAGTAATTACCTAAGATGCAGCTGAGTATGTAAGATGGATTTTAGCTTTTTTTCAAAAGATTCCATGTAGCATAAAAAATAAATCTTCAAGTTGATTCCTGGGAGAAAGAGATGTGATAAAATATTGTTATTTAGTGTTCCATCTCTCTCTTTCTCCTTCCCTCTTAGTCACTATCACTCTTCTGTATTTACACATCCCATCTGATGAGAAGTCTGATTTTCAAGTGATAACTGTGATTTTTAGAAGCTTTTACTTTTGACCAACACACTTATTAAGCACATGACATAGAATGTAATTCTAGTAAATGAAATATTAATACAGCAAACCTGAAACAATGCATAAGCTGGTGCAATTTTGCTCTTGGATTGATTATATTGAGTGCTTTTATATCTATGATTTCCAGCAGAAATTTAGAATATTATTCATTATCCTTTGATAAAAAAAAAAAATAGTCTGATTTTGCTCACTTATAGTTAGAAAGTAATCTTATTAGTGGTAATAATCTGGCATTCTGCCATTTTTGAATACATAACTGAAAAAAAAGACAGCTGGTTCTGTGAATATATATATTAAAAAAAGAGGATTATTTACACTGTAATCAAATGTTTATTAATGATTTTCTTATTGTTTATTTTCAAAGAGTATTTAAGTTTTCATGTGTTTAAATCTTTGTTGGTATTAAATCACTTATGTGACTTATTAAAATTGTTAGTTTCACCATCAAGACATTTCTAAAATTCTTTCACTCCTTTCACAAACATGCTCAGTCACTCTAGCTAATAGTGCTGATGAGTAGCTGATCGTTACTCTAAAGAGGTGTTACCATAGTGTGCTGCTGAGTGAAAAAAATTATTATACATAGTATTAAGTTTTTATTGTTTTATGACAGAATACTTCTTAAAGATAGTAATGCATGGTATCATGCCGGTTTTCTTACATGTAACAGAGATTTTCTGTTTCATCATTCTTCTGTTATAAAGAACAAGAGGGAAGAGAAAGCGTTAATGAATGAGCATAAGGGCAATAGTCTGTGGGCTGGCATCATCTCTCTCTTTCTGCTGTAAAAGCCATAAATATTAATGAGCAAGAAAACTATGCAGTATAATAATTAGCAAAATTTCTGTACAAATATGCCTGGCTTCTATTTTCTCTACTCATGGAACACAATAACTGCTCAAAGACTCCTAAGATCAGCTCATTTCTTTGCAAGAAATTCCTATTTAACCCTGCATATTTTACTAGAAAACAGATATTTGAGAAATTCCTGGAATATTTTAAGTATTATTTATTACACCAAAATAAATGAATTATTTTAACATAAAAATGGGCAGGTGTTTAATAAAATTTATGGGATAGGAGAATCTGAGTTATATCATTAATTGTCCTTCTACGATAGGCATAGCATTTAAGGTAGAGTGATAAACAACGTATGTCCCTTTCTCCTTCTAGTTTTTCTATTTATGTTTCTCTCCATTTAAGTGTAGGACTCTTGAAAAACTACAAAATATCTCCTTTTTTTTTTTTTTTCTTTTATACTAATGCTGTATTACATGTAGCTTGTGATTCTTTCGAATAATGATATTACATGTCATCATAACATTAAGTACTAATTTTTTATTGAAACAATTTTAGGAAAGGACTATATTAACTTATTTCAGTAAAACTTACAGAAACTTACATAAGTTTTAATTTTATTCATGTAATTTTCTACTTCAAAATAGGATAAGAACTGAGTGTATTTTTGAAGGAATAACCTTGGGGGTTGCATATCTGTTAAATTTCAACATCATCCCATACAGAGTTGTCTCCTCAGAACAGAAAACACTGCAAACTAAGATTAAATGAGCAGCTGGTAGATAGTTCCTCATTTGATCATGTTGCTTTTTTAGACAGAATAATTGTTCTGATTTATGGTTATCACCTGTATTTCATGGGTGCTTGCTTCCAGCTCTAATTAATGGATAATTTTTAACTGCTGCAACTTTAATTGATATTTGGATTTCAAAGAGTAGAGAAAACATGGCTGTTAGTAAATACAGGCCTTGTTATGCTGACCTTTTTCTGTGTTAGAAATGGAAAATCATAATTGTTATATTTTTTCTTTCTTTACTTTTTTTTTTTTTAAATGTGGAATTTTACACAATCTACATAATACTGTGTATATAATGATGTCTATAATTAAAACTATACAAAAGTAATCTCAAATAATTTTAAACCTTTCTAGTATAAGGTTGTTTGACTTTCATAACAATTGTTGGACTGTTATAACTGAGATTTTACATAATTTTATCATTTGTTCCCAGTTGCTATATGACAGCAGTATGATACTGACAATCCTTCAGCAACCTTTCTTTGACTAATGAGTTATCTTATGAAATACATGCAATTGATTTGAAGTTTTAAAGAGGTAGAAAAACCTATGAGTTTCTTTTGCTGTATCATATAAATGAATTTGTGAACACTAAGGTATAGTTACGTTAGTTTATAATCTTCTAGCCATGGTATAAACCTTGAAGAATGAGTGGATATAAGCAGAATACAGAGTATAAAGATTGTTAAAGAATAACAGTAGTGCAAAAATATGAAGTAATTAAGTGATTTACACATTATGAAATGAGAATGAATCTTTGTAGCACATAAAAAAATTGTGTAGGACGTAAGTCACAGTGTTTATTAATAGAAGTCACCAAAACTTAATTCATGTTCACAAGGCAAAGCACTAAAAATAGAATTCATGTAGATGAAGCCTTATTGAAAATGCTGCTAACAACACTAAACTACAGCTAAAAAAATTTAAATATTTCATGATTTGTTTTGTATTATTTTGAATGCAGAGGATAATGTTGGTCAATCAATTTACAAAAACAAAAAAGAGCAAAACGCACGCACATGAAGCACCTCACCTTTCGTCATTCATAAGTAATTTCCATTCCTATTTCCTTTCCCTTTACTTTTCCCTTCCCTTTACATAATACCAGATGTCAATTTTCAAATTCTGTGATCTACTGGAACTATTTCACTTAGCAGTTAACATGATCACCAAGCTCTTTAATTCTTAAATCCTCACTGTTAAACCACACACATCTTTATAAGGCTGTTCTTTCCTTATCTGTAAGTGCAACCAGTGACCACTGACCACTCATATAGCTGTGTATGAATGGCTTCATAATCAGTGGAATAAAGGTAAAGAAGATTCAAATATCAAAAAGGAGCTGTTGTTTTTCATTGGTGGTGGTGGTGTTTGTTGTTGTTTTTGAAGATAATGCTTTTAAGCTTTCATAGCTGGTGTTTGAGTTGAAAGACTACAGTGGTCCATTATTTGTTGTCTGCTTGTCATACTTTTTTGTGTACACTGCCATTTGTTCTGTAGATAAGCAGGCTGACCTCCATTCATTGACAGGTAGTTGTTAACTTTTTAAATTAGCACTAAATCCTTACACATATATGCTATGTTCTGGTCTTCCATCACATAGCTGTGGACAAGATGTGAGACTTCAGTGAAAAGCAGGGATATTATTAACACATCCCAGTACTTGCTGCAATACACAGATGAAAGTAGCAATAAAATTGTAGTGATTAAATATTAATTACATTTCAGCCAAAAGAGGGAAAAATTCTCTCCAGCAGCATAATATGTCTTCAGCTCTGTGTCACGCCAGAACTTATACTACGCTGTGGTTGATCAGGCCTTGACTGATGTAGCTTGCATGTAAATATCACAGTCACACTGCAGTGACAACTTCCTTTTGTTGAGTAAGTAAGTACATCAAATCCAACCCTCAAACTAGAACTACCAGGTCAGTTATTAAACCATATCTTTAAATGCCATATCCACACAAATCTTAAACCATAGAATGGTCTAGGTTGGAAGGGACCTTTAAGATCACCTAGTTCCAACCCCTCTCCTATAGGCAGGGACACCTCCCTGGAGACCACATTGCTCAAAGCCCCATCCAGCCTGGCCTTAAATGATTCCAGGGAGGGGGAAACTGCAGCCTCCCTGGAAACATGTTCCAGTGTCTCATCTCTCTCACAGTAAATAATTTCTTCCTAATATCTAGTCTAAATCTACTCTCTTCCAGTTTAAAACCTTTTCCCCTCATCCTGTCACTACATGCCCTTATAAAAAGTCCCTCCCCAGCTTTCCTGAAGTCCCCCTTCAGGTACTGAAAGGCTACTATGAGGTCTCCCCAGAGCCTTCTCTTCTCTAGGCTGAAGAGCCCCAGCCCTCTCAGATTGTCCTTGTAGTGGAGCTGCTCCAGCCCTATGATCATCTTCATGACCCTCTGTTGGACCCACTCCAACAGCTTGATGTCCTTCTTGAGTTGGGTGCCCCAGAACTGGAAACAGTACTCCAGGTGAGGTCTCATGAGATCAGAGTAGGGGGCCAGAATCACTTCCCTCGTCCTGCTGGTCATGTTCCTCTTGATGCAACACAGTATACAGTTGCCCTTCTGGGATGAAAGCGCACATTACCAACTCATGTTGAATCTTTCATCAGCCAGCTCTCCCAAATCCTTCTCCTCAAGCTGCTCTCAAGCCATTCTCCACCCAACCTGCATCTGTGCTTGGGACTGTCCCAACTCAGATGCAGGACTTTGCAATTGACCTTGTTGAACTTCATGAGGTTGTCTGGGCTCACCTCTCAAGCCTGTCTAGGTCCCTCTGGATAGCATCGCTTCCCTCTAGTGTGTCTGCTGCAGCACTCAGCTTGGTGCTGTCTGCAGACTTACTGAATGTATATTCAATCCTACTGTCCACGTTGTTAAATAAAACTGGTTCCAGCACCAGCCCCTGAGGAACACCACTCATCACTGGTCTCCACTTAAACATTGACTGCAACTCTCTGACTGCAACCATCCAGTCAATTACTTATCCAGCAAGTGGTGCATCCATCAAATCAGTTTTTCTCCAATTTAGTGATCAGGATGTCAGGTGAGACAGTGTCAAACGCTTTGCACAAGTCCAGGAAGATGACGTCAATTGCTCTTCCTTTATCCACTGATGCTGTAATTCCATCTTAAAAGGCCACCAAGTTTGTCAGGCATTACTTGCCCTTGGTGAAGCCATGTTGGTTACCACCAATCACCTCATCTTTATTTTCCATGTGCCTTAGTAGGACCTTCAGGATGATCTGCTCCATTATCTTGCCAGGCACAGAGGTGAGACTGACTGGTTTGTAGTTCCCTGGATCTTCAATTTTTCCCTTCTTGAAAATGGGGGCTATATTTCCCCTTTCCAATCAGTGGGAACTTCACCAGACTGCCATGACCTTTCAAATATGATGGATAGTGGCTTGGCAACTTCATCCTTCAATTCCTTCAGAACTTGTGGATGGATCGCATTGGGTCTCGTGGACTTGTGCACCTTCAGATCCTTTGGATAGTCTCAAACCTCATCTTCACTTACAGTAGGCAGATCTTTTTTCTCCAAGTTCTTATTTTTGCTTTCTGCAGCCAGTGAAGACTAAGGTAAAAGAATCACTGAGCACCTCAGCTTTCTCCATACCCCTTGTGCCAGGTCTCCAGTTTTCTTTCAGAGAGGGCCCATATTTCCCTGACTTTTCCTTTTATCAGTAATATGCCTGTAGAATTTCATCTTGTTCCTGTTCATGTGCCTGGCTAGATCTAATTCTGTCTGGGTTTTAGCTTTCCTAGCCTGATCCCTGGCTGCTCAGGTAACTTCTTTGTTGTCCTCTCAGGTAACCTATTCCTGCTTCCACTCTTTATAGGCTTTCTTTTTGTGCTTAAGTCCAGGAACTCCTTGTTGATCCATAGAGGCCTCCTGGCATTCTTGTCTGCCTTTCTTTTTCTCAGGATGTACTGCTTCTGTGCTTGGAGGAGATGGCCCTTGAATACTGACCAACATTCTTAGGCCCCTCTTCCCTGCAAGGCTTGATCCCCTGTCACCCCGCCAAGCAGTTCCCTGAAGAGTTTGAAGTCCAGAGTAGCAAGGTTGCTTGCTGTGCACCTCCTTTGACACCCTAAGGATCTTGAACTCTACCATTTCATAGTCACTGCAGCTAAGGTAGCCCTTGAGCTTCACAGTACTCACCAACCCTCCCTCATCGGTGAGGATAAGGTCCAGCACAACACCTTCCCTCATGTGTTCCTGTACCACTTGGAAGGAGAGGTTATCATCAACACATTCCAGGAACCTCTTTAATTTCTGGTGCCCTGCTGTGTTGTCTGCCCATCAGATATCAGGGTGGTTTAAGTCTCCCATGAGGACCAAATTTTGTGAATGTGAATATGCTCCTATCTGTTTACTAAGGGCCTCACCACTCAGTCTTCCTGATCAGGCAGTCTGTAGTAGATCCCACTACAATGTTTGCTTCCATTGCCTTCCCTTTAACGCTAACCCATAAGCCCTCTGCCAGCTCATCTCTCCAAAGGCCAAGAGCTCCATGGACTCCAGCTGGTCATTGATGTAGGGGGCAACACTCCATCCCCTTTTCCACTGCTTGTCTTTCCTATAGAGTTTATTCCCATCTATTCCTACATTCCAGTTGTAAGAGCCATCCCTCCACATCTCAGGGATGCCAATGACTGCAACATGCAGACTTGCACACCTGCAACTCTTCTTGCTTGTTCCTCATGTTCTGTGCATTAGTGTACAGGCATTTGAGTTGGGCTCCCATTGAGGCAGATTTACCAATTGGAGTTCCCTTATCTTGCACTTCAGGTGCCATCTTACTGGCCTGTGATCCAACTCCAAATCCAGGGCATCCATTACCATCATCAGCCTCAAAGTGAGATGGTTTGAGGATCCCATCCCTTGGCAACTCTAGATTAAATCCCTCCTGATTAATTTGGAAAGCTTGTTCCCAAAGATGGCCTTCCCCTTCTCTGAGAGATGAAACTCATTCTCCCCCAGAAGACCAGATTTCTCAAGACTAGTTCCATGAAATAAATAGCTGAAGCCCTGTTCACAGCACCACTCCCTTAGCCATTTACTGATTTTCTTAATTCTATCAGCCCTTTCCCTCTCCATTCCCCTAACCTGGAGGATTGATGAGAAGACTACCTGTGGTCCTATGTTTTTCACTGCTGCTCCAGCTCCTTGTAGTCTCTCTTGATATTCTTCGGCTTGCTGGCAGCTGTGTCACTGGTGCCTACATGAAACAGCAGCAGAGGATAGTAGTCTGTGGGATGTACAAGGTCTGGCTGCCTCTCTGTCACATCCTTGCTGTGGGCCCCTGGCAAGCAGCAGACCACTCTAAATAGTGACTCAGGGCAACAAATGGGTGCCCTGACAATTAGGTCAGAAGAGAATCACCCACCACTATCACTTATTGCTTTTTCTTAGTTGAGGTATTTGTTATGCAACGGGGAGCAGATCTGGCTGCCTAATTCAGTTCTGATGAATTACCTGTTGCTGCTTCTTTTCCCTTCTCAGTCTGTAGAATCTCTTTACAGTTCTGCAGCAACACCTCAGGCTTTGAGGCAGTCTTTTTCCTCTTGTTAGTCTTTCTCAGAGAAATGTGCCATTTCTCATCGCTGTTGGTTTTCCCTCCAACAGGATATGCCAGTGGGGGAGTTTGGGGCTGTTTGGCTGCAGATTGTGGATTCAAAGCAGGTTACATGTGAATCTGGCTGACTCTATTTCTGCCTCCCTGATAGCACACAGCCTTTTGACTGTCTCCTGCAGGCCAGTCAACTGTAGCAGGAGGTCCTCTACCTGGGCAAATCTTACACAAGATTTTGCCCACTCACCTCCACTCCAGGAGAAAGGTCCAGACACTTCCTACAGAACACGGCCTGCACAGATGCTTCTTCCTTTAACAGCTCTGTCTGACTGGAGGCACTGGTCATTTCTGGGGTAGAGCTGCAGTTTTAGCTCAGCACTGAGTGATCACCATTCTGCTTTGAGGGTCAGCTGGAATGAGTATTTCTTGCTTCTGAAGCTGAGAGAACTTTACTGCCCTGCTGTGTGAACTCCTACTCCAGCTGTTGCAGAACGCTATGTGTATACAGGTGACAGCCACAGTTTGTCCACTCTGAGGCTTCTTTTAGAGGTGTGGGCCATGGCAATGACCATGCATGTCAGCCTCTCCTGTGAGAACTGCCGGTTGCTGAAGGGTCAATCCACTTTCTTGATTTTTCCCTGGCAAAAGAAGCCCCTGAAGCCCCCTTGTACCTTGATATCGGTTGCTCAGGTTCTTGCCAAGCTGGCTCTAGAGTAGTTGTTCTTGACAAAATGCTTCCAGGGATGGAGATTCTGCCCCCTGATTAGCCTTTTCCAATAACTGACCACACTTTCCAAGAAGAAATTTTTCCAGTATCAAAATTAAACCTCTCCTGGCACAACTTAATTCTGTTTCCTCACATCCTAAAGCAAGTTTTCTTAGATATTTGAGCAAGTAAAGAATTTAAGGAAACAAACAAACAAACAAACAAAACACACAAAAATAGATAAATGATAAATAAACAAACAAACAATAAATGGTGAATACTTAAGCTTTTTTCTTGGCACAGTACAGACGTTGGTTAATTTAATCTCTACTAACTTGTCAGTGCTCATTTCATATGCTCCATTAGTGATCCTGGCCTTTGCTAATGGGCAAAGGGGAAAAATGGGTTTATAGAGGTCTATTATGTTCCCATTAACCTAAAAAGGAGAGACATTTTTTGTCACTTTAAGTATGCACATTGTGGACACAACAGCATTAAAGTCAACCTTTCTAATATATGTTATTAGAATCAAAGGAAATGTCTAAAAAGCTGACATATTTCATCTATATCTTGCAGATCTGGCTTGGCTCGTATTCGTGGGGAACATGTTGTTATGGTTATGAATATTAATGTCTTAAAATAATAATCTTTGTGAATAGTTTTTCCCCTTGATCCCTTTGCTTCCTTTTTGATCTTCAATATCTATTTGATATTTTGTAATTGAATTCTTTCTGTCAGTAAATAGACGCGGACATGGCCTTCTGGACAAGGTTGCATTCAGGTTCTCCAACCTTTAACTCAGAAAAGAAAAAAAAAATGGTGTCCTCAAATTAATTAGAGGATGCCTTATAAAAACAAATCAAAGTCATGCATAAAAAGAGTTGCTAGAAAAACTTAGTGATTTTTTTTTTTTTTAAACATACTCTATGTCTCTTTATGGTTTCAATAATATTTTTTGTTATTTTTAAAACAAATTCTTTGAAGCATGTATGTGTACATAAGGTTGACTGGCTAACACACTATGAAGGTAGCAGTTTTTGTGCTTGTGAATATAGCTAGGTCTGAATCTTGAGGGAAGAAAATTACTTTTTATAGTTTTTCTCTTCAATTTCTTTTTGATTTTGCATGTAAATCACACACGACATTCTTTGGTAATGTTTGGTGAAAAAAAATCCAGAGAAACCTCTCCATATCAAGCATATACTTGGAATTTTCTTAGGATGAAATTTACTCTTCTTTTTGGTGGAAAGGATGCAGCTGTATGCACACTGCACTAGTCATATCAATGTGTTAATTCTATACCTCAAGTGTATCCGTGCTTTCATTTTTGGAAACCAAAAATCTTTGGATCATCGTAACTACAAAACTACAGAGTTTTGAAATAGTATAATAGAGAAAGTAATACATGAAGAAATTAATAATCTACTTTTTCTTTGGACTTATCTTTTGCTTTTTTACTTTTGGACCTTTGCAGAACTGTTGCATCTAAAAAGGTTGTCTTGTAGAAACTTCATCCTATTTTTAAGGTTACTTTAATTTGCAAAAGGGTAACGTTAAAAAGATCAGTTTCTAAGAGGAAGTTACAGATAAAAGAGGAGAAAGAAGCAAACTCTCACTAACTTGTCCTCTCAGATTAAGAGATTAAAAAGATATCAAAATAGAGTAGACTGTGTTAGAGGTCTTGTGATGAACACTTTTTATTACTGAAGTTCTTGTTCTCCTGTAATTTCAAATACTAGGCCTTTTTCAGATTTCTTTCTTCCTTTCTTCCTTTCTTCCATTCTTCTTTTCTTCCTTTCTTTCTTTCCTTCTCTATTTCTCTCTTTCTCTCCTTCTTTCTCTTACTCTTTCTTTCTAACGATATCAACAATGTTTAAATGAAGTGAACTAAGAGCTTGTAAAGGTAATCAAATGTTTGTATATCCACCATAACAAATATTTTCACCTGATGACTGGTTTAACTCCTTTAATTTGTAAATGCAAAAACAAGTGACGTACTCAGATACGGAATCATAGACAGCTCAACTTGGAAGGGAATTTTAAAGGTTATAGTGTCCATTTATTCATGGTAAAAGAGATCCTAGATGAGATTATCTAGCACCTTGTGCAGCTGTACCCATAAAACCTTCAGAGATGGGGATTTCCATGGAGAGTTTGTTCCAGTGATGTTTTTTTTTGTTTGTTTGTTTATTTGTTTTGTTTTTTTTGTTTTGTTTTTTCCTCCAAAGAAAACTATTTCTTATATCAGGTGAAAACCTCTCCACCAGCATAAAAGTTTAGATTGTCACAAAAGAAACCTATGCAACAGATTATGTTTAATTTCACAAAAAAATCAGCCAGATTCAGTTGATCATCTTTATTTTATTTTATTTTATTTTATTTTATTTTATTTTACTTAATTTTATTTTGTATCTAAACATGATTTAGAAAAAACAGATTTTAACTCTTGCCAGATAATACAATAATAATAATAATTCATAGCTGTTTTTCTTCTGGCAAAATATAAAAGTTTTTCTGCTTTCCCTGTAACTGAGTTATTTCGATGCAGAATTCTATCTGATGAAAAATTCAGAATCAAAGCAGCTGTCTTTAAAACAGTACCGTTTCTACCTCTTTTACAAGTTTTAATTAATTTAATTTAATTTAATTAAACCTTATCTGCTAACTTGATCACTGGTTGCATAATACTGTGTAATCCTTGACTGGCATTGTGATTTCTTTGAGCATAAATACAGCTAGTGAATTGGAATTCTGTCTATCTACATTAATACTTATTTCTATTTACTTGATCAGGTGCATGAACGTAAAAATAATGGCAGTTTATACTGCCTGCATGATGTACCTATTATGATGTATGAAATTAAGTATACCACTTAGTCAATTTTGACTGGCCCTTGCAAAAATATATAATAATTATCAATGAAAAGGTCTTTATCTTTTTCCAAGCCTTCTCCTGATCCCCAGGAAAAAAAAAAAAA
>JACDJE010000662.1:50457-88749 GCA_016647715.1 Pavo muticus | reverse complement strand
AAAAAAAAAAAAAAAAAAAAAGCACAAACAAAACAAAGGAAAAAAAAAATCAGCGCAGGAAGCACAACTAAAATCTCCAGGAAAAGAAAGATAGAGAAGGTTTGGCAGACTCTGGGAAAACATTAATGTTGATACTTGCTGCAGATTAAATCATTGTGTTATGGTTGTAGAATCAATATGAAAAATCAGATTTCAAAACTCTCCTGCTTTCCTCTCTTCTGTAACAATGAAATATATATCCACAATTGACAATGACAATTAAAGATCTAGAAACATATCTTGCAAATTTATTTATTCTTACATCTCTTACATTTATGTTATGTAAGAATCCTTGCCTGTGAATAAACATTTCAGAAAGTTAACCACGTTTCAGAGGTGCAAGAAGGAACCTCTTAAATCAGCTTCTCTTCTGAAGAAAACCTATGCTGGGAGTTCACGCCAAATAACTATTCACCCTTAACAATACTCTTGTGCAAAGAGAAGCAGTTATGGACTTGATTATCCACAATTACAGAGTCATAGAATCTTAAGAGTTGGAAGGTCATTCTGGTCCAGTTCTCCTGCATGAACATGCACAACTAGATCAGGTTGCCCAGGACCTGATCCATCCTCGCCTTGAAAGTCTTCAGGGACAGGGCACCAACCGCATTTCTGTTCCAGTACCTCACCGTCCTCACTGTCTTTTTCCTTATATGTAAAATAAATCTACCCTCTTTAATCTTGAAACAATTTCCCCTTGTTCTATCACCACAGACTTTGCTAAAGAATCTGTCCCCTTCTTTCCTATGGCTCCCCTTTTACATACAGGAAGTCCACTCTCAGATCTCCTTGGTGCCTTCTCTTCTCCAAGCTGAATAGCTTCAGCTCTTTCAGCCTGTCCTCATAGGAAAGGTGTTCCATTCTTTGGATCATTTTTATGGCCCTCCTCTGGATGTGCTCCAACAGATCTATGTCTCTCCTGTACTGAGGACTCCACATCTGGATGTAGTACTTCAGGTGAGGTCTCACCAGTGCAGAGTAGAGAGACAGATTCACCTCCCTCAGCCTACTGGCCTTGCTTCTTTTGATGCAGCCCAGGGTATGGTTGGCATTCTATGTTGTGAGGGCACATTGCTGGCTCATGTCCATCTTCCCATCCACCAGGTCCTTTTCAGCAGGGCTACACTCAATCCTTACATCCTCCAGATTGTGTTGGTAGTGGAAGTTGCCTTGACCAAGGTGCAGGACCTTGTATTTGGATTTGTTGAATCTCATGAGGTACTCTTGGGCCCATTGCTCAAGCCTGTCTAGATCTCTTTGGATGGCATCCCGTCTCTCTGGTGAATTGACTGCAGTCCATAGCTTGGTGTCATCAACAAGCTTCCTAAGAGTGCAATTAACCCCACCGTCAATATAACTGATGAAGATATTAAAGAGTATCAGCCCTGGCAAGGCCCTTAAGGGACATTACTTCTCCATCCAGACATGGAGCCATTGACCACCACTCTCTGGATGGGGAAGCCATGCTGATTCTCCCGTATCACTTCCCTGTCTTCCATGTGCCTTAGCATTGATTGGCACATTGAGAATCTGTTCCATGATCTTCCCTAGCACAGAGGTGAGACTGACAGGTCAGTAGCTCCTGAGATCATTCTTTTGACCTTTTTAAAAAATGGATATGATGTTGCCTTTTTTTTCCAGTCACAAGGAACTTCCCCTGATTGCTACAACTTTTCAAATATCCTTGAGAATTAACTGGTGACTACATCAGCTGATTCCCTCGAGACTCTAGGATGCATCTTATTGGGATCCATAAACACGTGGATGTCCAGGTTGCTCAGGAGGTCATGAACCTTATCTTTGCAGACACAGTGGGAGGGAAATACAGGAGTTTTCTGCTTTTTATGAACTAACCTCCAACATTTTTGTCCTAAGTTGAAATAATGAACTTCCAAACTTTGGCTCTTCTACTCAGTTCCCCACATAATTAAATTAATTTTGATGTTAAATGGCTAATTATATATTTCCAAATGCAGTTGAAAATTTATTTACAGTAGTTTGGCACTAAAGAATGGACAGTAACACTGAAGAAGCCATTATGAAATATTACCTGCTATATGCATTTGTATGAATGTATACTGAGCAGTAATTACCTAAGATGCAGCTGAGTATGTAAGATGGATTTTAGCTTTTTTTCAAAAGATTCCATGTAGCATAAAAAATAAATCTTCAAGTTGATTCCTGGGAGAAAGAGATGTGATAAAATATTGTTATTTAGTGTTCCATCTCTCTCTTTCTCCTTCCCTCTTAGTCACTATCACTCTTCTGTATTTACACATCCCATCTGATGAGAAGTCTGATTTTCAAGTGATAACTGTGATTTTTAGAAGCTTTTACTTTTGACCAACACACTTATTAAGCACATGACATAGAATGTAATTCTAGTAAATGAAATATTAATACAGCAAACCTGAAACAATGCATAAGCTGGTGCAATTTTGCTCTTGGATTGATTATATTGAGTGCTTTTATATCTATGATTTCCAGCAGAAATTTAGAATATTATTCATTATCCTTTGATAAAAAAAAAAAATAGTCTGATTTTGCTCACTTATAGTTAGAAAGTAATCTTATTAGTGGTAATAATCTGGCATTCTGCCATTTTTGAATACATAACTGAAAAAAAAGACAGCTGGTTCTGTGAATATATATATTAAAAAAAGAGGATTATTTACACTGTAATCAAATGTTTATTAATGATTTTCTTATTGTTTATTTTCAAAGAGTATTTAAGTTTTCATGTGTTTAAATCTTTGTTGGTATTAAATCACTTATGTGACTTATTAAAATTGTTAGTTTCACCATCAAGACATTTCTAAAATTCTTTCACTCCTTTCACAAACATGCTCAGTCACTCTAGCTAATAGTGCTGATGAGTAGCTGATCGTTACTCTAAAGAGGTGTTACCATAGTGTGCTGCTGAGTGAAAAAAATTATTATACATAGTATTAAGTTTTTATTGTTTTATGACAGAATACTTCTTAAAGATAGTAATGCATGGTATCATGCCGGTTTTCTTACATGTAACAGAGATTTTCTGTTTCATCATTCTTCTGTTATAAAGAACAAGAGGGAAGAGAAAGCGTTAATGAATGAGCATAAGGGCAATAGTCTGTGGGCTGGCATCATCTCTCTCTTTCTGCTGTAAAAGCCATAAATATTAATGAGCAAGAAAACTATGCAGTATAATAATTAGCAAAATTTCTGTACAAATATGCCTGGCTTCTATTTTCTCTACTCATGGAACACAATAACTGCTCAAAGACTCCTAAGATCAGCTCATTTCTTTGCAAGAAATTCCTATTTAACCCTGCATATTTTACTAGAAAACAGATATTTGAGAAATTCCTGGAATATTTTAAGTATTATTTATTACACCAAAATAAATGAATTATTTTAACATAAAAATGGGCAGGTGTTTAATAAAATTTATGGGATAGGAGAATCTGAGTTATATCATTAATTGTCCTTCTACGATAGGCATAGCATTTAAGGTAGAGTGATAAACAACGTATGTCCCTTTCTCCTTCTAGTTTTTCTATTTATGTTTCTCTCCATTTAAGTGTAGGACTCTTGAAAAACTACAAAATATCTCCTTTTTTTTTTTTTTTCTTTTATACTAATGCTGTATTACATGTAGCTTGTGATTCTTTCGAATAATGATATTACATGTCATCATAACATTAAGTACTAATTTTTTATTGAAACAATTTTAGGAAAGGACTATATTAACTTATTTCAGTAAAACTTACAGAAACTTACATAAGTTTTAATTTTATTCATGTAATTTTCTACTTCAAAATAGGATAAGAACTGAGTGTATTTTTGAAGGAATAACCTTGGGGGTTGCATATCTGTTAAATTTCAACATCATCCCATACAGAGTTGTCTCCTCAGAACAGAAAACACTGCAAACTAAGATTAAATGAGCAGCTGGTAGATAGTTCCTCATTTGATCATGTTGCTTTTTTAGACAGAATAATTGTTCTGATTTATGGTTATCACCTGTATTTCATGGGTGCTTGCTTCCAGCTCTAATTAATGGATAATTTTTAACTGCTGCAACTTTAATTGATATTTGGATTTCAAAGAGTAGAGAAAACATGGCTGTTAGTAAATACAGGCCTTGTTATGCTGACCTTTTTCTGTGTTAGAAATGGAAAATCATAATTGTTATATTTTTTCTTTCTTTACTTTTTTTTTTNTTAAACATACTCTATGTCTCTTTATGGTTTCAATAATATTTTTTGTTATTTTTAAAACAAATTCTTTGAAGCATGTATGTGTACATAAGGTTGACTGGCTAACACACTATGAAGGTAGCAGTTTTTGTGCTTGTGAATATAGCTAGGTCTGAATCTTGAGGGAAGAAAATTACTTTTTATAGTTTTTCTCTTCAATTTCTTTTTGATTTTGCATGTAAATCACACACGACATTCTTTGGTAATGTTTGGTGAAAAAAAATCCAGAGAAACCTCTCCATATCAAGCATATACTTGGAATTTTCTTAGGATGAAATTTACTCTTCTTTTTGGTGGAAAGGATGCAGCTGTATGCACACTGCACTAGTCATATCAATGTGTTAATTCTATACCTCAAGTGTATCCGTGCTTTCATTTTTGGAAACCAAAAATCTTTGGATCATCGTAACTACAAAACTACAGAGTTTTGAAATAGTATAATAGAGAAAGTAATACATGAAGAAATTAATAATCTACTTTTTCTTTGGACTTATCTTTTGCTTTTTTACTTTTGGACCTTTGCAGAACTGTTGCATCTAAAAAGGTTGTCTTGTAGAAACTTCATCCTATTTTTAAGGTTACTTTAATTTGCAAAAGGGTAACGTTAAAAAGATCAGTTTCTAAGAGGAAGTTACAGATAAAAGAGGAGAAAGAAGCAAACTCTCACTAACTTGTCCTCTCAGATTAAGAGATTAAAAAGATATCAAAATAGAGTAGACTGTGTTAGAGGTCTTGTGATGAACACTTTTTATTACTGAAGTTCTTGTTCTCCTGTAATTTCAAATACTAGGCCTTTTTCAGATTTCTTTCTTCCTTTCTTCCTTTCTTCCATTCTTCTTTTCTTCCTTTCTTTCTTTCCTTCTCTATTTCTCTCTTTCTCTCCTTCTTTCTCTTACTCTTTCTTTCTAACGATATCAACAATGTTTAAATGAAGTGAACTAAGAGCTTGTAAAGGTAATCAAATGTTTGTATATCCACCATAACAAATATTTTCACCTGATGACTGGTTTAACTCCTTTAATTTGTAAATGCAAAAACAAGTGACGTACTCAGATACGGAATCATAGACAGCTCAACTTGGAAGGGAATTTTAAAGGTTATAGTGTCCATTTATTCATGGTAAAAGAGATCCTAGATGAGATTATCTAGCACCTTGTGCAGCTGTACCCATAAAACCTTCAGAGATGGGGATTTCCATGGAGAGTTTGTTCCAGTGATGTTTTTTTTTGTTTGTTTGTTTATTTGTTTTGTTTTTTTTGTTTTGTTTTTTCCTCCAAAGAAAACTATTTCTTATATCAGGTGAAAACCTCTCCACCAGCATAAAAGTTTAGATTGTCACAAAAGAAACCTATGCAACAGATTATGTTTAATTTCACAAAAAAATCAACCAGAGTCAGTTGATCATCTTTATTTTATTTTATTTTATTTTATTTGAACTTATATTATTCAATTTTATTTTGTATCTAAACATGATTTAGAAAAAACAGATTTTAACTCTTGCCAGATAATACAATAATAATAATAATTCATAGCTGTTTTTCTTCTGGCAAAATATAAAAGTTTTTCTGCTTTCCCTGTAACTGAGTTATTTCGATGCAGAATTCTATCTGATGAAAAATTCAGAATCAAAGCAGCTGTCTTTAAAACAGTACCGTTTCTACCTCTTTTACAAGTTTTAATTAATTTAATTTAATTTAATTAAACCTTATCTGCTAACTTGATCACTGGTTGCATAATACTGTGTAATCCTTGACTGGCATTGTGATTTCTTTGAGCATAAATACAGCTAGTGAATTGGAATTCTGTCTATCTACATTAATACTTATTTCTATTTACTTGATCAGGTGCATGAACGTAAAAATAATGGCAGTTTATACTGCCTGCATGATGTACCTATTATGATGTATGAAATTAAGTATACCACTTAGTCAATTTTGACTGGCCCTTGCAAAAATATATAATAATTATCAATGAAAAGGTCTTTATCTTTTTCCAAGCCTTCTCCTGATCCCCAGGAAAAAAAAAAAAAAAAAAAAAAAAAAGAAATCTTAACATTCTTTCATATTTTACTGTAAAGCAGAATATGTCATTTCTTAAAAGCATGGCAATATCTTGCAAAGACAGTATAAAACTGCAAAATTATCAGATGTAGTTCTCTTTTGTTATAAGCTGACATGTTACTCCTATAGTCAAATGATCTCTCACACTTTTTTAATAGTTAATTTCTTCTCTACTCTCATTATCCAGTATGGCTGTTAAAGTTAAATGGTGCTTTTCATTTATGTATTCCATGTCTTCTCTCTAAATATGCTGTTTTTTAAATTTTATTTTTTTTTTTACATACAACAGCAGAATATTTAGTTCTTATACATTTAAAGGTATAACACTTCATGCCTTCAGATTTTACTGATTTTACAGGTTTACAGAACACAGAAGCAAAAATACTTTTACACCTATGGAGGAAAGATTGGCTATTCTTTCCTGTATTTCTAATATTAATTTCTGATGTTTTATGAACGTTGTCATGTAACTGATCCCCTGTTCTATCTCTTTTTAACTGCTATCTTTATCTCATTCTCTCTGCTGTATACATACAGCAAATCAACATGTATATTAGCTTATATTTTTTCAAACAGACAATCTTATACTGTTCATTATACTTGTCTACATTCTGAGAAATTGAAAAGTTCCTGTACAAGTCCACAGATTTTGCAGAAGGGAAGTACTAAGAGCATTTGGTAATTTAAGGTTTGTTTGTAAACACAGATGCATAATATTTCCACATGTATTTTTTATATTTATAAGCATATACTTATATTTGCATGTATGGATGTATGCATACATTTTCCAATATGATCCCAAGCGGGTCAGCTTGGCAGTGGAGGCTCACAACGAAGGACCATTCTTAGAGGATGCAAATCTCAGCAAAAAACACATCTAAGAAGCTCTAGGAAACTGAGAGTGAGGCAGCCCCCCCAATCTCCGGCAGTACGGCAGCTTTGACGCGTGTGGGTGGAGTGAGGAGTGTTGGTGGCACCCCCTCCTGTGTGAATAAAGGCGGAGCCTAGCGAGCGCAGTTAGCCAGGAGCACGGCAAACAGGACAGACAAACAGGGTGTGGCACGTCAGAAGGGCGTGGCACATTCAGTTTGCATAGGCAGGGAGAGCAGGCAGGGCAGGGCACCTTGCCTATAGGAGGGGGCTTAGCGCTTAACAGGTCACTTAACAGGTTGTTGCTCTCTTGACACACCCAGGTGCGACCATGGTCTCCACACGGCAGCAAGTTCCTGCTAAAAGGAATGTGGAGACTCAGACTGAAAGTGTGAATGTCCATGCCGCAGTTCAGGTCTCAGGCTGTGGAGAATGTCCGACCCTGTCACTTCTAGAGGAGGGCAGCAGGGATACCACCTGTGTGCGGTGTGAGCAGGTGGATGATCTGCTCAGCCTGGTGGTGGAGCTAAAGGAGAAAGTAGAAAGATTAAGGAACATCCGGGATTGTAGGATGGAAATTGGTTGGTGGAGTCGCACTCTGCCATCCCTACAGGAAAGGTGCGAGGGAGATGCTCTTCAAGCAGCGGGGGATCATCTACCCTCTCACAGCCAGGTGGGAGGGGGTGACCTCAATTTTGTCTGACAGGATGTTATAAAAATTTGACAAATAGGTACTTAAGAAGCCACAAAATTTGAACTTTCTATATTGATTTTCATTCCGGGATCCAGGATTTTTCATAACATATTCACTTTTGTGTGTGTGTATGTGTGTGTGTGTATGTGTAATTCCAGTCTCATTTACAGTACTCTACAGACAGCAGAAAAGATAGAGAATTTTCATTTTATACTGTGTACAATTGTGCACTTACATATTTGATGCCCACTGCAGCATACTTTTGGCAGGGAGCTAACTTACTTCTTTCATACTATTGTGCTATGTAGCAGCATTCACCTTTTTAGTGAAAAGTGGGTCATTGCTTAAGGTAGGTATTGTTTTGCAGGTGCTAACCATCGTGTCTCATGAAAGCAAACGAAAAAAGATGGTCGGAATAATGAATGTTGTAAATTCAAGTAGACACGTAGAGAAATATTTCATTCAGAGTAAGTTATATCAAACATTTTGTATTTTCCAACTAGCAAATATTTACTTAATACCATGTTTTCCCTGCATAACCAAAGACACAGATGAAATCAGAAGCAGTAAAACTACTTATTTCTTTCAGATTCTTACTTGCAAATTCTAAGAGGAGTAGTAGTAGTTGAGATATATTTCAAAACCATTTGAAGTTTTCTACAATAAGAATTTACAGTTCTGCAAATATGTTGTATGTACCCTGTTAAAAAATAGTCCTAACAGTAATGATCATTCAGGTAATGATAATAATTAGAGTACCCAGCTTGGGGGGAGGGAGCGGGAAGATACATCTGACCTATTTTCTGATTTTTAATCAATTATTGACTCAGACTGCAAGATTCTTTGAATAAGAGGCTCTAGAAAAAAAACAGTTTCTGCTTTTCTAATAATGCGTATCGCTAAAGCATAAAATAAAAAGCAGCTTTACTTTCGAAATTTCTTTAGACATGTTTTCCTTCTTCAATTCACTTGGCAATAGTTTGGTGAGACAAACTGATCTTAGAAAAATACCTTTTTTTTTTTTTTTAATCATTACAAAATACTTGCCATGCTTTCCATACGTTGCTTGATAAATGCACCATTAGTAAAATAATTTTGATTGTTTTGCAATGGGATTTGCTACCACAAAACAATATTTTGAAATAGAATCCATTTCATTTGTAGCTTCTCAAAGAAGAACATTGAGGTCATAGACGTTTTTCTGTTATCCTGTTTTGTCATTACTAAACATTCCTTGATACTCGTTGAATTTGGCAGGTTTTTGCAAATAACGACTTTTCAAATGATAATCTGTGAAAACTGACAAAATTTCCTTAAAAATTAAGTATAGTGCCATATTATTTTTCTCAACAACAACAACAAAGATACTCATCTATTCATGTTTCATTGGACACTCTTCCTTCACTCACGACTTGTCTTTTAAGGGGTTCTGTTTTCTTTTGAGATGAAGTCAGATAGGTTGAAATATCACTGCAGGTAATCACTGTGTTTTATTTGGCAAGTGACACAAGCATGTGTAGCATGTACTACACAGGACACTGATTTATCTAAATATACACATATTGGCAGGCATGCGAGGTGGAGTTGGCACTGCAGTGTGTCCGCCCCTTGTCCTGGTTTCAGCTGAGAGAATGTAAATAACATACTGATGTTTTGATTGTTGCTGAATTGTTTTTATTGTTTTGATTTTGATGTTTTGACGTTTTGATTGTTGCTGAGGTGATTGAATCCCACCACAGTTCAGTAGAACATATTGTATTTATAAATTCTTCATTCAATTAAGACTTCCTAATTGTATGACAACTTCTCTTTGTTGTTTGTTTCTTTATTTGTGTACTTGGATTTTATATTTTTGTTTGGCTGATTAATCTGGCTTGTGTTGTTTTGTTCTAAATAATAACGTAAAAATACCCTAAATCCTGTTGTGCTTTTGCTAATGGTATCGTGACTTCAACAGATAGGTGGCAAGTGATATTCCACAAATTATGAATTTAAAACTTTGCCTCTAAAACTTTGGCTTGAAGGGAAGTAGAATATCGCCTTACAATGATAAAATAAGAATTGGAGTGCCACTTCCTTTTCTGTCTTTCATTTAGTATTCAAAAACAACCAATGAAACAAGCATGCCTCTTTAAAAACAATGAAACAATATATGTTTCCAATAAATATTTATACCAGAAAATGTGCATTTCATTAAATAATTATCTAGCTTTTATTTTTTAAATAATGTATAATTTTCTAATTAATCTTGATTTGAGGAAGTTATTTCAAACCCCAGTTTAAATCGTAGTTCCTTCAAGAAAATATCTTTTAAAATCAACAGAATGTCAGCGATCAGGTCTCTCAATCACCAAGAAAAAATGTAAAAGCAAGGATATAAACATGAGCCTTTATCACAAATGCCATAGATTCACCAGGCATCATCCCAACATCTTTAGTGAACTGCTTTGAAATGATAGGTTTTGTTACAATTTGGATTTTTTTTTTTTTTAAGCTGAAACTGAAACATGTATATTTATTTTTGAAATGGACTTATCTCTCTCGTAATTTATCTGTTTTCATTATAGGATTAGGAAAAAGTGTTCAGTAGGATATTGAGGGCTATATCTGTTTGTATCTGCTGCAAAGTAAATAACTGTATTGAGGATCAATTGCAAGCTAGTGAACAAAAGTTTAAATTGAGGGAAGTCATATTCATGCACAAACTATTGTTCTTTGTTGACTCACAGTTCTGCTTTAATGTACACTTGTTAGAAATGAATTAATATAATGTTGAATTGTGCATACCAGGATGAAACATTGTAATATATTTAATCTGTATTAAAGAAGAGAAAGAGAGTGAGAAAAAGAAATAAAAAGAAGGAAAGAAATGAACAAAGAAGGAATAAGACTAGAGGAAGAAAAGAAGGAAAGAAAGAAGAAGTAGAAAAAAGAGTATATCTCTAATCCTACAAATTAGTATTAGTTTTGATAATAGGTTTTGCTCTATATGGAATAAATAAGTAAGTAAATGTTCGTTTCAATATACACAGATATTAAAAAGGAGATTTTTTAAAAAAGAAAGGAAGATATTAAAGAGTAGTGATGAAATGTATGTGTAGTATTTCAAGCGCTATTGTGATCAGTCATTTATTTATTTTATCGTTCATTTAGATGCTTTATAGGACATTTTAAGCTTCACTTGTTTGAAATAATATCAGAAATGAATCACTGTTAAAGTCTGTAAAAATGAACTGTTGGTCAGTTCAACTTAGGATATTTCCTTTGCTTTTTGTTTAATGCTTGTTCAGATGATTTTGATCTAGAGAAAAGTAGTTGCTCTTTCCCTCAGCTCTAACAGATTCAGAAGTCCAATTTTGTTTATTTGTGTCCTTTCTAAAAGACAAATTTACAAAAGGAAACAATGTATATAATCCAACAAATCAATTCATATTACATCAAACAATAAGTAAATGATCTACTTAAGTGATGGATAATTCTATATAGTTCTGTACTACCAGTTTATCTGCAAAACTGGTGAAACTGGAGAGAAGAAAATAATTTAAAAAGTTTACAATCATAATTCACCTGCCTAGAAAACAGTAGTACCAAGTTATCAGTTAAATTGTTTCCTGCATTTGCATAAAATTTGTTTCTTCTAAACAGCTCAGTCTTGCAACACCAGTTATTTTCAGTTGAATTTTTTTATCCAAGATGATGGCCTAAAGAAATTTATATTTTGTATCTTTAATGCTATTTTAATTATATTCAAAGTGAAAACTGTAATATCCTAGATAGATGAAAAACAAAATAAGAATTTAATATTGATTACTTATAAACCATTTAAATAATTCTCATGTTCAAATAGATTTCTACTAATCTACTCCTTCATTTCATTACAATTAATGATATTATAAAATACAGCATGTCTTTTTATCTCTAGTATTTCTCATTAATACCTCATGAGTAATGTCCCATTAAAACCACTATAGTATGATAAACAGAGCAATTAGAAGGAAACCAAATCAGGACCAATGTAAAAATACTGAAGATGCTGAAATACAGACATTAGTGAAGAAAGTTTGATTAAAATGACAAGGATTACACACTAGTAGAGCGTAATGACTATTTTATTTGTTGTATGGGAACTGTAGAGTCATGGCCTGAGCCACTGATTGATCACCTGAGGAAAGGACTGGGTCAACCTTGGGAGCACAGATGAAGGCAATTCACCTGTGACCGGAAGGGGTGGAGCCTAGCTCCATCTCTCCTAGACCCCATTTAAGGGCTGACTGCCACTGAGGAAAGATCTTCAGGAAGAGATCCTTCCTTTGTGGAGTTTTTTCCTGTGAGCCTAGGTCTTCGGATGTGGGTGAGTATTCTCTCTCTGTTTGTTTCCTTTTCCATTCCACCATGGCAACAGTTCCAATTGTAACACTTGTCTTTAAGTGAAAATTCTAGATATTTATTTCAGCAACTATGATTTTATTAGATACATAATCTTTTATGAAACCCTTATGTATCGTTCTTTTTCTTCTCTTGCATACCAAGATTATTTAATAGAGAGATTCAGACAGTAGGAATATACAATGATGTACTTCCGTAAACTTTGTTACAGATCTGAATAATTTGCTAAATTCAAGCCACTGTGAATACTGATAGGTGATCTGTAATCTTCTTAAAAGCTTACAGCGTGAAGACTGAGATCAGGTAGAGATTCTTGCTGGGACATATGGGTTTCTCGTGTTTAGTACTGCATTTCTGTAAAGTTAAAAATTCCTCCTTGTCTCAGAGGGCAGGCAATTTTCTTATGCAGGTGGTAAGGAACAGAAAAGCCCACAATGAATTCAAGAAGGCAGATAATGAAAGGAATATAATTCTCATGATGAGATGTATGTATTGGGTAAACCGACCTGAAAATTCATGCTGTCCTGTTGTTCATTTTAAATAAGGCACAGATGGAAGAAAACAGAATATGAACTCAGAATTTGGTGAGATATATTACTGCAGTCCTTTATAATTAGAATAAATTAATTCAGATGCAGTGCTTATTTCTTAAAATTCCTTCTCCTTGCTGTATTACATAGGACTGTTTTCACTAGAGATACCTACACAGTTTCTTTGTTTCATAGTTCCTGTCATGTATTACATCTTAAAAAGTTCTTTGAAGGTGTTTAATGGCATTTTTTTCAGAATATAATCTGGCATGTTTGCTCCTTAGTTATGACAAAAAAAAAGTTGTCCAATTAATCACTGAGTAAGATATGGAAACAAAGTAAAAAATATTACTGGCAAGGAAGAAAAAAATGTCACTGCTTTTAAAATGCATGTTTAGAAAAAAAAAAAGTAGATTTTGAGTAGAAAGAAATTATTCTAAACAACAAAAAAGATAAAAATATTTTTATTTATTATGAGTAGCAAGTCCAAGTCTAGCTTTCAGAAATACAACAGGAAAGTTCATAAAATGAATTCAGAAACTGGCAGCTCTATCTTTCAGTCAGAGGGCAATGACCATTGTAGCTCATTCAGCCCAAAGATTGGAATTCCTAATACCAAAATTAACAGTGTTCTAGTGTGCTACCTTTTACCTAATAGAGATTTTCCATATTGGATTTGTATTAATTCAGATATTATAGTGTTTTCTAGATTTGAATGATGTACTTAGAAAGGAAACATTCAGTGAAAACCCTGAAAAAATTCTGTGTAAACTAACAATGAAAAAAATAATTGTGATTAGAGACTAAAAATGCAATTTCTTTTTACAGAAAAGGGATAAATTATTTTGTATTATTAATATGTAGTTCTGTTGACTTTGCAGGAATTCTAGAAGACTGGGACCAAAATTAATAAAATGTGAAGTAAGAATGTGAGTTCACATTAAGTGAGTCACTCAATTCCTGCTGAAGTGTGTTCCCTGGAGTAAGTTTCACAAGAAAGCATCCAGGGTTTTGGATACTTGAGGGAAAGATACTCCATCAACTCTCTAAGCAGACTGTTTCAGTGCTTTGAAGCTTAAACTTAGGAATAAGAAGAAAATGTACATGCAGTAGAAGCAGAGATGTGTCCTGGTAAGAAGGCAGGAATGCCATCCAGATGTGCAGAGATAGGATCAGGAAAATCAAGGCGCAGATGGAACTGAATTTGGTGAGGTATGTGGAAAAATAACAAGAACGGTTTCTATAGGTATGTTGGTCAGAAGAAACAGGCCAAGGAGACTACAACTTCTCTGATAAATTAGAAAAGAGTAACGGCAACAACTGATATGGAGAAGGCCAGCGTACTCAATAGGTTTTTTGCCATGATCTTCCCTGGTAATCAGGCTTCCCACATCTCTCACATTTCTGAACTTCTAGGTGGGATTTCGGGTAGCAAAATCCCTCCCACTTTAAGCAAAGAGCAACTTCAAGACCATCTGATGAGAATGAATTTCTAAAAGTCTATGGGGCTGGATGACATGCATCCCAGGATCCTAAAGGAACTGGCTGATGTGGTTGCCAATACACGCTCCATCATATTTGAAAAGTCATGACTGTCAGGTGAAGACCATGGTGATTGGAATACAGGAAACATCATTCCCATATTTAAGAAAGGGAGAAAGGAAAATCTGGGAAATTACAGGCTGGCGAACTTCTCATCTGTGTCTAGGAAGGTTATGGGACAGATTCTGCTGGAAATCATTTTATGACATATGTAAGAAATGCCCGTGATCCAAGACAGTCAGCATTGCTTCACCAAGGCCAGATCATGCCTCACCAATCTGAAGGCCTTTTATGACAGTGATGGCTTCAGTAAAAAAAAAGGAAAGGCAACTGATGTCATCTACCTGGACATCTGCAAGGCTTTAATATTGTCCCATAATGCATTTTTTTATAAATTGAAAAGATATGAATAGTGGTCTCTTCAGTGAATAAGGAATTGATTTGAAGGTCAAAGCCAATGGTTTTGGCTAATTTCTCTATATCCAGGTGGAGGCCAGTGGTGAGTAGTTTCCCCAAGGGATGTGTCTTGGAACTGCTAAACTTCAACATCTTTATCAATGACATGGATAGTGGGATTGAATACATGTTCAGCAAGTTTACTAAAGACACTAAGATGAGTGGTGAAATTTCTTCAAGAGAAGGAAGGGATGCCATCTAAAGGGAGCTAGAGAAGCTTGAGAAGTGGTCTCACATGAACCTAATGAGATTCAATGCAACCATGTACAAGGTGTTGCACTTGGGCTGGGACAGTTCCCGATATGTATACAGACTTTGAGAAGAATTAATTGAGAGCAGCCCTGTGGAGAAGGACTTAAGAGTTATGAGGGATGAAAAGTTTCATACAAGCCAACAACATGCACCTGCAGCCTGAAAGGCTAACACTATCCTGGGCTGCATCGAAAGAGAAAGAGCCAGCAGGGTTAAGGAGGTGATTATCCCTCGTTACTCTGTTCTTATGAGACCCCACCTGTAATACTGTGTCGAGGCCTGGGGCTCCCAACATAAGAAAGTTATGCAGCTCTTGGAGCAGGTCCAGAGGAGGGCCATAAAGATGGTCTGAGGGCAGGAACACCTCCCCAGTGAAAAATGGTTAATGGAGTTGGGTTTGTTCAGCCTGAGGAAGAGAAGGCTATGAGAACTCATTGTTGCCTTCCAGCACTTCAAAGAAGCTTATTAAAAGGAGAGAGAGTGAATTTTTACATCTCCAGACAGTGATAGGAAAAAGGAGACTGGCTTTAAATTAAAAGAGGGGAGCTTTAAGTTAGATGTTAATTCTTTTCTCAGAGGGTGGTGAGGTATTGGAACAAGTTGCCTAGAGAAGCTGTGAATGCCCCTTCTCTTAAGTGTTAAAGGCCAGGTTGGATGGGGCCTTAGGCAATCCAATCTAGTGGGTGAAAACTGTGCCCAGAGCAGGGTGCATCCCTAAGAGTAAGATATCAGGGGAAGGCAGTAGGAGGCCTTCATTGATAAGCTAGGACCTCATGAATAAACTAAAAGGAAAGAAGCCCATGAAATGTAGAAAAAGGGCCTCTCCACTTGGGAAGCATATAGGAATGTTCGCAGGTCCTGTAAGGATGCAATGAGGAAGGCTGAGATCCTCTTAGAATTAAATCTTGCAAAAGAGGTGAAAGATTACTTTTTAAAAATTATTTATTTTATTTTTAAGTGTGTAAACAGTAAGAGGAAAACTAGAGAAAATGTGGGTCCCCTTCTAAATGTGATGGGTGTCCTGGTAATGGGACTTAAAGAAGGTGGGGATACTGAAAGCCTTTTTTGCTTCCATCTTTACTACAAAGACTGCCCCTGTGAATCCCAGATCCTAGAGGTAAGAGGAAGAGTCTTGAAAAAGGAAAGCTTCCCTAGGGTTGAGGAGGAGATGGTCAGGGAGATTCTAGCCAAAATGAAAGCATACAAATGAATGGGCCCTGATGGGATTCACCCATGTGTGCTGAGAGATATGGCAGAGGTGATCGGTGAACTACTCTCTATCATCTTTGAAAGGTCTTGGCAAATGGGAGAGGTGCCTGAAGAATGGGGGATAGCCAATGTCACTCCAGCCTTCAGAAAGGGCAAGGAGTATCCTGGAACCTACAGGGCGGTCATGCATATCTCCTTCCGTGGGAAAGTGACGGAACAACTTGTTCTGTGTGCCATCTCCATGCAATTGGAAGAGAAGAAATTATCAGAAGTAGTTAACATGAATTCATCAAGGGAAAATCATGCTTAACCAACCTGGTAGCTTTCTGTGATTGAAATCACTGGCTGGGTACATGAGAGGAGAGCAGTAGATGTTGTGTACCTTAACTTCAGTGAGGCATTTGATACTGTCTCCTGCAACATCCTTGTTAAGAAACTTAGAAAGTGTGAAATATATGAGTGGATGGGGTGGTAGATTGAGAACTGACTGACTGGCAGAACTCAGAGGTCTGTCATCAGCAGTGCAGAGTCTGGTTGGAGGCCTGTAACTAACAGTGTTCCCCAGAGGTCTTGTTCAATATCTTCATCTACAACCTGCATGAAGGCAGAGTCCACCCTCAGTAAGTTTGCTGATGATACAAAGCTGGGAGGAGTGACTGACACACTGGAAGACTCTGATATCATTCAACAAGACCTGAACAGGTTGGAGAGATGGGCAGGGAGGAACCTGGTAATGTTTAACAAGAGCAACTGTAGAGCCCTACACCTGGGGAGGAATAACTGCATGCATCTATACAGGTTAGTGGATAACCTGCTGGACGAAAGCTCTGTGGAGAAGGACCTGAGTTTTTTGGGAGACAACAGGTTGGCCATGAGCCAGCAGTGTGCCCTTGTGGCCAAGAAGACCAATGATATCCTGGGATGCACTAAAAAGGGCATGGTTAGTAGGTCAAGGGAGGTGATCCTCTCCCTCTAATCTGCACTGGTGAGGCCATATTTAGAATACTGTGCCCAGTTCAGAAAACACAGGAGTATCCTAAAGACTCCAGTGAAGGGCTATAAAGATGATAAAGGGCCTGAAACATCTCCTGGATCAAGAAGATCAATCTGAGTCTGTTCGGCCAGAGGAAAAGAAGATTGATTTTATTAATTTTTATAAATATATAAAGGGAGGTGGAAGGCAAATGGATAAGACCAGGCCATTCTTGGTAGTTTATAGTGACAGGACAAGGAGCAGTGGTCTAAAACTTAAACACAGCAAGTTCCATACGGACATACAGAAGAACTTCTTTCCATTGAGGGTGATGGAGCACTGGAACAGAGGTTGTGGAGTCTCCTTCTCTGGAGATATTCAAGACCCATCTGGACACCTACCTGTGTAACCTGCTTCAGCAAGTGGGTTGGTCTCAGTGGTCTCTTGAGGTTCCTTCCAACACCTGCAATTATGTGATTCTGTAAGATATTTTATATTTTTGAGAGTTAATTAGTATTTATTTTCTTGTCTGATGTCCAGATTGGCATGGAGACATATTCAGGATTTGTTCTCTGTTACGTTTCAATTGTTACTTAATCTTCACACGAGAAAGTCACTTTATCCATTGCCATATAATCTCACTACTTCAGTCACACTTAAATCTACACATTCTAAGTATCCCCGGAAATCTTGAAATATTAATTTTCTCAATTTATAAGGATATAACACAGTGAAATACTAGCTTCGTATTGTGGTATGTAGTCATTAAGTAAAGCAAGCTTATCATATTGAAAGCTGAAATCTAAGACAACTTGATTTTGATAACTTTATCTTGATGTGTCTTCAAAGCTGAGTTGTGGCTACATCTTGGAGAAATGTAGGTGGAAAACAATGATTAGAATGATAAAAACAAAACAGTTATTTAACGTTTTTTAGTGAGGTTCATAAATCTCTCTCTGGTTTAACTATCAAACTTTACTAAGATTTTTACTATTTGAAAGAGATCATTGAAAGATTACAAAAATTAGATGCACATACATATATATTTTAAAGGAAGAACAAAAAAAATCTTACAATCATTGTCTCATCATTTGAGTGCTCTCCTGTGTGCATGATCCCAGTGATATCTCTAACAACTACTTAAATCTTGATGTCTTCAGTGGACCAAGTTTTTTCCAAAGTGGACCACTATTTTCCCAAGTAATAGTATAAATAGTAAAAACTGTGTGCAGTCACAGTTCACATAAGAAGTTCTAGTAACTGTTGGGGAAACAGAATGTTTTGCAGGAGCAGATTTTAGAAAAGCAATTGTTTTACTCCCATACTCTTATGAAATGAGTTACTGTAAATCCCTAAAATTCTACAGAATTTCCTGAAAATATTGAATGCTTTTTAGGTGAAAATGTTTTAGGTGACAAAATGTAGAACAGTATATTTGATGCTAAAGAGAAACTTTTTGGGACAAATAAACCAATAAAAAATATAAGGAAGGAGTAGGGAAATAAATTAGAGAAACATGGCAAATACAGATTTTTGTATTTCCTTTTTTCCCCGTATTATTTTAATGGACATTCACTTCAGTGCCTGGTGATTTTATGAAGAAAGTTGCTATGGGAGTTAATGAAAAAAAATCTGAAGAACAATGCACTCACTGTTCCCTCATTATCCTATGTTGGCTGTGAAAGGTTCTGTTTAACTAAATTTCCTTTCATGACAAGGTCATCCGTCTAGTTGACCAAGGGAAGATAGTTTTATTTTGGATTTCAGTAAAGCTTTCGATACTGTTTGTCACAGTATTTTTCTAGACAAAATCTAGCATGTGGCTAGATAAAAATATTATGTGGTGGGTGAGCAATTGGCTGATGGGTTGGGCCCAAAATGTTATATGCTATAAAAGGTTATATACTATAGAAGGTTATGTACGATAGTACATGGAGTTACATGAAGTTGGAAGCCAGTCAGTAGTAGGGTTCTCCAGGGCTGCGTCTTAGGTCCAGCTCTCTTTAATATTTTCATAAAAGGCTTGTATGTAGGACTAGAAGGTTTATTGAGCAAGACTGCTGATGATACTAAATTGGGAGGAGCTGCTGGCTTCATCAAGGGTGGAGTTGTCTTGCAGAGAGATCTAGATAAATTAGAGAGCTGGGCAATCAACAAACACATAAAGTTTCACAAGAGCAAGGTCTACTCTATTCTATTCTGCCCTGTTCTGTTCCATTCTGTTCCCTTCCGATAATAGTCTGAATATTTCTGCTAAAACAAATTTAGTAACTGACAACTTAAGCAACTTAAAGGTCTGGACTTTTGGAATGTTGCCAGGAAAGCCACTTTAATTCCAGAAAAGTGTCATTTATGTGCCAGCTTCAGAAAAACTTCTGAAGGCTAACAATTTCCTTTTTATTGAGTATTTGGATGTACAGTCTGCTATCAAATTTGAAATAGAATACTAGTCATTCAAAGGTATCTTTTTGTCACAGAATTTGCTTGGTGTTCTTCGAAGGATTTTAATTTTTTGCCACGTTGATATTTCAGGAATGAGGGGGGAAACACAATATTATACAGAGATCTGAAGAGAAATCTTTGTTCATGTTATCACTTAGCTAGTGAGGTGAAAGTTTGAAAATATTACTTTACGTATTTCCAGAGAGAGAAATAATATGTAATTATAATTATCCCTATCAATACTCAATAACCAAAATAGTACCTTAAAAACCAAATAACAAAAACGGTACCTTAAAAAGAAATACTGAAACCTACATTTGAAAAACAGGAACAAAAATAAGCTTTGAAAATTATTTCCTAGAATATACCTAGAATATGCCTGTAAAATTAATGATTCTTTGAACGACTGGAAAAAACAGGCACACAAAACAACTTCTAATAACATTTACACAAAAATAACTGTTATTTTTGGTGTACTGAACTGTATGATCATCAGTGATAATTTATTTAGAAAAAAATAAAAATATATTAACTTAAAATGTTTATTTAAAAGATAAGAATAGGAAGATTATCTATTTCTTCATTTTCAGTCTGATTAGGTGATCATAGAAAATTTTTGAAATGTGGAGTGAAATTCTTGCATGAGTAAACCTATGATAAAATAATTGAAAATTGTTTGCCAAGACTTCTAAGTTCTTCACAGTGGAAGGGAGACTTCATTTGTTACAAAGATGTTTTTGAAATGAATACTTGCTCTAACGTTTTGAGGAAATGGCTTCCTACTTGTACAAACAGAGAGGATGTTAGTGGAAGAAAATGTGTTTCGAATTTAACAATACTTGGAAACTGTATCCTTTGTTTTTCTGTAGGGATTACAGGCAAATATATCCATGTCTTTGTTTATATATTTTTTTAATGTGTATATATATATATTCGTATGTATATATATATTTGTATGTGTATAACCTCTGCTGTGCCCTTTAGCACCAAATAAAATATTATCTCTGAGGTTTTGTGTACTGAATGAAAAATGTGTCAACAGCACTATATTGCTACCAGTCTTATTCAGCTATTAAAATTTCACCTTTAGTATTGCAGTAAACTCAGGCTAAGAACAAGGTTTTACTTAAATATTTAATTTCCTTCAGCAGCTATGTGCACACTTCTATATGCTGTTTGTTGATATTGTCATAGAATCACATAATTGTTTGAGATGGAAAGGACCTTTGAAGATTATCTAGTCCAACTACCCTGCAATGAACATCATTTCTTTGACACTCTTTTCTTAATGGGATTCACATTTTGTTCAGTACCTTTGCTTTCTCCTTCTCTATCATTACCAGACTGCCTATATTGCTCACTAAAGGAGGTAAGCTTTCTTCAATTTCTTGTTCTTCTTTGCACCCTTTGCCTAGTCCAGTTCCAGGTGGACCTTGATCCTGTCTCCATCCCTACACAGCCTAGCAGCTTCCTTATACTCTTCCCATGATAACTGTCCTTGTTTCCACTGCCTGTGCATTTTCTTCTTGCTCTCCAGTTAGGTCCAGGAGATCCTAGTTCATCCATGATGGTCTCTTGACTTCCTCTCCTGATTTTCTACACCTGGGGATGGAGAGTTCTTGTGCCCAAAGGAAAACTTCCTTAAAATCTGCCAGATCTGCTCCACTCCCTTGCCTTTGAGGACTAGGGTTTGTTGTTGTTTGAGTAATTTCCCGAAAAGGTAAAGGTTGTCTTTCCTAAAATTAACATCCTGATTTTACTCTTTGTCTGTCCAATATCCCTCAGGAATGTCATCTCCACCACTGCACGGCCACACAGCTCAATTCAGTGAAGTAATTTCAGGAACTTGTCTCCTTTTCCCCAGAATCTCTTATTATTCTGTGAAGAGCAATTTATTTTATTCTTTTTTAAGTAATAATAAACTCTTTTTACTGAATTATCATCATAATCTGTGCTACAAAGCTCATGATTTCATTTTTTGTGAATGATTTTCACTCATCTCTCTTACTTTAGCTATCCAGCTATTTTTCTTTTGATGTTTTTTCAAGTGGCCACCATGTAGCTGCAACAACTATGCTGTTGCAAGGATCTTAGTTGTTTACTCTCTCTATTCTTGTTCACTACAGACCATCAGAAAGAGGGTAGTAGAGGTCTGGAGGACTGAGGAGGTGGTGAGGCTCAGGATTGGCCCACATGAATGATTTATTCTTCAAAGTAATAGAAAACCAGGAAATATAGAGTAAATCTTAGTTTGTAAGATCTTAAGTGTTCATCACGGTAGAATTAAAATTTAAAATCAACAACCAGGAAAAAAGTTCATGCAATAAATTATGAATAGATGTTACTGGGTCCACCACAGAGTTGTTTCTTGTATTGGGTCAGTGATATTTAACTGTTTCTTTGGTGAAGGCAGAAGCTCCCTTTAGTCTGTTCTGTTTTGACTTTATTTGTAAACAAGTTTGTAATAGTTGGTTCTAATTAGTCTCAGAATGCTTTCCAAACACTTCCTCTTTGCTGTTTCCTATTCCTTGCTCCTTTTCTATCTCACTTTTATTAATTTGAATTAATTTTGCTCACAAGTTATTGAGAAAGATTTTGGTAGCCAGGTATTTCTGTGTAATTCATTGTGGTCTTAACAGAGTTTTTCTGGAGATTCTATAAGATAAAGATCCTCCTTTACTGTAGACACTTAAAGGTTAAAAAAATATATTCAGTCATTTGCAGCCTAGTCTAAATAAGGTTTTCTGGGATTTAAATTGTATTTTTGCAAGGCAGTAGGAAATATTCAAGCCTATCCTGTTGTTTAGACAGCTAATTATACTGTTCTATGCTGCAATTACAATTAAAGATTTTTAGCTGATGAGAGGCATGTTCACTGTATTCTTGTTATCTTATATTTCCTTACCAATGCTCAAGACTATCATGATTTTGGTGAAAGAAAATCAGGTCAAAAAATGTACTTTCTCAGTAACGTCAATGGACTAGCTTAAAGCCCCCAGTGGAACTCATACTCTCCATTATATATTAGCCAGATTATCTGAAGTAGGAATATTCATGCTTTCTGTTGGAGGTATTTTGTTTAAAATGATCTTAAAACAAAAACATTGTTTGGCACTCCTTACAGCACTACCTTTATTGTTCAGATCAGTAACATTCAGGCTCTTCTATGGCTGCTTTCTTGAACTTGATCCAAATGTTTTTTCTCTCTCTCCATTTTACTTCATTTCAATAAATTGACAGAAATCTTTTACTGGGAGCTAAATCATGCCAAAAAGTGGGCAGTAATTTCATATGCGATAAATACAATTATTTTCCATAATAATAAACAGCAAAATTAATCAATATCAACTTAGTAAAAAGGAAGAAGTATTGCATGCATGTATCTGTCAATATGATTGATCGTGATCAAATATCTGGAGTTCTAGAGTAAGTAAAAGTGCAAGAAAATATCATTAATTAAGGGGTTTTGGAGGCTATTTAGAAGTCAGGTTTGCTTCTACAGTAGTATTTTCTAAATATTTGATTTCCAAGTATAGGTAAGTAATATAAATATCTTAACATATTTTCTCATTTCTTAATTTTCTCTCATTATTCATTAAATTGCACAAAAGAAAAAGATATTCTACACAAAAATGACATACTTTATACTATAACATTATTAGTCACAAAAACTTTCAAGTTCAGAAAGGAAAGTGACTTCTTGAATGTCTGATACTTAATTTTGTTTTTGTTACTGTTAAGAAAAGAACTCAGCCTTAACAAACAATACATCTAATAATTGATCATTTCTTAAATTTTATAATATTCAATTCATTTCCTGTTCCGTATAACAAACGTGTGTGCAGAAGGTGTTTCTGTGATGTTATCATTCTCAATTTGTAGTTACACAATCATTTCCATAGAAACAGAATGATGGTAGAAACACTGCATTGTTCCTTTCTAGTTTGAGTAGGAGAAGCTGAGATGTGAATCAAGAACTGATTTTCAAAGACAACACAGAGAAAGATGGTGAAAAATCTTAATATTCAGATTAAGTTACTCATCTAGTTTTCTTCTGCCACACTGTCAAAATCTCTAATGCTGGTAATAAAATATTATAACTTGGTTTATAACTTGGTCAAGGAAGTTTTTATTGTGTTGATGACAGGAAATAATCTTCTTTTACATTATATGAATATAGATATGAAACCAAATTCCACTTGTTAATAAAAATAAAAATCCCAGTATCAGATATATCAATGCTGCCTAGTAGCCCATTTGCCACTCAAGTGGGTGGAAGCATAGCTGCTACAGAAATATCATTCAGGATATCTTTCTCAGGAGAAGCTTTTATTAGGTTTACTAAAATCTAGGATAATTTTGCTACAAAAGAAAAATGTAATGAGGAAAAACTTTGGTTAGCTTACATTTTGTTTTATCTTCATCTATCTCTGTCTATCCCTGACTGGAATTGTTTTCTTATTACCTTTACTTTCACTCTAGTACTTGTGGAGGGACTATGCAACCTTACTACTCCTGAACTATATCTTATACATGAAGTGTGTGATAACATCTTTATGAAATTATATTGCCCTTTCTCAGGATATATTTATTAGAACAGAGTAAAAAAGAATAAGAATAGGATAGGAATGGAATAAAATAGAAATAGGCTAGACAAGAGGCCTTAATCAAAACCAGAAAGATTATATCCACTGCTTTCCCTTCATCCACCAAGCAGGTGGCCTTATCATAGAAGGAAATCAAATTACTAAGGCAGGACATTCCAATGTTTAACCTATGTTAATTATGACTGCTAACAACTTTGTTTTTAAGATGTCTTTTGGTAACCCTCTGGGACAATCTTCTTTATAACTTTTCCAATCTCTGAGGTTAAACTATTGGATCTACAGTTTCGTCAGTCTTATCTCATGCTATTGTTGTAGATAGATATAACACTGGAAAGCTAGTTATCAGAGATCTCTTCGCAGTCCCAGGAACAGTGGTAGCTTATTGAGTGGGTTTCAATTGTAAGATCAAGTAATTCCTTCAATCCAATGGTATGAACAATGGGATTGCCAATGGGCATTGGTTCTTGAAAAATGACCAGCTCTCACAGACCCCTAAATACTCCAGAGCAGATTCCTAGGGAACAATGATAACTAGCTCACTGGAAAGCTTGAAGTTTGCTCTCTTAAAAAACAGTGTGGCCATTTTTCTCATTATAATAAAAATTTTGAACTGTGGCCAAAACAGCCACTTACTGCCAGCTCTCTCACTAGGCATTTCTTGATCTCAAACAACAGATCCAGGAGAGCACCTTTTCTAGTTGGCTTACTGCGTTTGACAGGAAATAGTCTTCAATATGCTTTAGGAATTTCCCAGACTTGCTTGTCACTACAGTATGATAAGGGTAGTGGATCCATAGTTTACCTCAAAATGCCTATAGAATAGATCTTCCATGAAATTGTCTTAAGAACACAGTAGATCCCCACAACACCTGCTTTGTTTTCCATGCACTCAATTCTAGGGTCTTTTGGTTAATGTAGTATACATTCACTAAATAAATAAATAAACAAATATGTAGTTTTGATTTTCTGAATGGATTCCTTAATATTTATTGAAAATTTTTCATATATTGCTATGCTTCTATAAATTCAATACCCACAGATGAAAAGCATATTGAAGTACCTCAGATAGTTCACACTGCAAAAGTAGCCACAGTCTGACAGTTTAAGCTGAGTGCTTATTGTGGTACATGTTGTAAATGAAATTAGATACAGATAAATTGGCCTGAATTTATGTGTGGACAGGCATGTCCTACCTGTGTCCCATGGGCCACATTTGGCCAGGCACAGCCTGTCCTGCAGCTACCTCTGCCCTGTGCTACCATGGCCTCAGCTCTGCCTCGCCAAATGGCCTGTCCTGTCCCCAGGAGTACACCCCTCACTCAGCAACAACCAAACACTGATGTGCAATTGGAACTGTCTGGGCTAAAACTATGACAAGGGGAGGGTGCAGTGCACTGCTGACTCAAGTTATGGAAAATGATTATATGCATTTTGACACACTGGCTAAACACAGTCTTGTGACAGTGAAAAATAGGCATCCTTGCTTTCTGTTTTGATAAAGGAATCTGAGACTAGGTTTCAAGATTTCTGAAAAAAAAAATCATTTTTTTTTCTGGTATATTTGCAACTCCATTTTCATTTGGCTTAAATACATTACCTGCAAATTTTCAAATGGAATGTATAGAATTGCAATCAGATATTCAACTCAAAGAAAAATCTGATCATGTCTCTCTGCTAGACCTCTGTGAGGCCTATATTACCAAAGAAAAATATACTTTGTTTCACAGTCACGCCTTATTAATGTCAGTATTGCTTGTTGGTGGTATCCACATTTGTGATCAAATTTCCAAGGATGAAGCACAGGAAGAATAAAGTTCATCAAAAATTTCTGATGAATACCTCTAGAGCTCACTGAAAATTGCAACCTCTTCCACTGAACCAGACTGATGCATTAGTTTCATAGAAACAAGTTCAAATATTCCACTAGTTTTATACTTTTTTACTTATCTACATTAACTGTATTATATATTTTATATGCAGCCCAAGACATATCTTCTTCATTCCATGTGACCAAGGCAAACCAAAATTTTGGATGCTTATGGTGTAGGGTGCGTTAGTAAGTTTTCTTCAGTATGTGGATTGAGAAGAAAGGGTTGCAAAGCCATTGTTTTTATATGTAACATAATTGCTCTGTGGAAGAAAATAAAGACACTTTTCTTTTTTCTTTTTTCTTTTTTTCTTTTTTTTTNTTCTATTGAATAAGGAATATAAATGTAAGAGTCTTTTATAGAAAATATTGCTACTGAATAAGGAACATGTATTTATAGTCTTTTATAGAAAATACTTTTCAGATATTCCTTACAGTCCATTCCTGTACTGTAAATGATATAACTTATATGTGAAATTTGCTGTATCATTTATGGCAATAAATTCATTGTATGATGTATGGACAAATGAAGCAGATGTCCATAAATTGTCTCCTTTGATTCTTTCAGAAAAATATATTTCCATCCTTACGTTTCTAGTATTTCATTCTAACTATGAATCAAATCCTTGTTTCAAACTCTATTTTTACAACATTTTCCTGCTTTTTAATTACTTATGGTGAAGATAAATACACTTTAAATCTTCTATTACAAAATACCTCATAGCTCTGAGGTTCAAAACCATGTGGTACCTTGCTAACTTCTCAATGTCACTCCTATTTTGAATTTTTAGAAAGAAAGTACAGAATTCATACAAATCACCAAGACTGCAAACAACAGTTCTGTATGTTGGATCAGGTTTCTATCCTTAATTCCCTAAAAGTCTTGTGAGTTACTTTATTACGTACTCGTAATTTGTACTGAATAGTGTTCTCAGTGATTCCTTGTATTGAATGCATAAACTTACACAGTGAGGACTGCATTACATTTAGGAATCAATAATAGGGGGAAAAAATACTAAAACTGTATTTTATTTTTCTTTTCATCAAATTAAGACTAAAAACACTAGCGGTTGTTCACTGGAAGATGAAAGATTTTTATCCATATCTCTACCAATAATCAACTTTATATTGGATGTCATGAATAATTCATCTTTTAACAGATTATGCCAGGAATAAAGAAAAAAAAAAGGATGGACTCAAATAACATTTTTTCATGTTGCTCTAACTGATACAATAGATATTTACAAAGTTCCTGTATTCAAACCCATTTAAAATAGGAAGTGACTTACAAGAACTTCAGTACTTTTTCATCAACAGATCAAGTGTTGGAAGACATTTTTAAAATTTGTGGGTTTTAATTTTTTAAGTTTCTTCTGAAATGCCTCACCTCTATGTCATGCTTGCTGAGCTCATACTTCTCTAATTTTTAAACCTGAGAAGGTGAATGGTTACTGCATGGCTATATTGTTAATGTATTCTGTATGATTCTTCAGAATAATCTTATTATGATAGAATCAAGTTACCATTAGTTCATTCCCTATATCCAGAGATGTTGTTTGTTTGAGCTAATTAAATTAAAGAATATTTAGTACAAATAGTTGATGTACAGACAATTTTCTATAGGAGAAACTTGATTATGGAAATTCTAACGAAAGAGAAAACTTAAGCTTTCATAATGTGAGATACAAATTTAGGGTCTTAATTCTCATATATCTAGTGACACATGTTCTTTCCCTTTATTTTTCATGATTTTATCAGAAGTGAGACAGATCTAAGGAGAGAGAATAAAAAGATGAAGAGAACACGTGACTGTTATTGCTGATGAACTGTGAATTATACCAAGCTGTTACCAAATATCTTGCCAGGAAAGCATCCTCAAGGGACAAAACAGATGAATGAATTTTATAACTACCACTGAGCAGATCTGTGTTGCTGAAAACTAAGAATTTCTGTCTGGTTTCTAAGTCATCTCTAGCTCTGACCTCTTACACGCTTTTAAACTGAAAGGACTGCTGCCCATCTTGAACATTCTATTTTCAAGCATGACTATGTAAGGATACATCTTGGTCTTTGTTGAGACTGTACTGAAAACACTGGATATTCAATACTCCAGCTACGCCTCCTTCAGCACCCTGTCTTTTACCAGTCTCAAACTGTCTTAGTTTCATACCCTTGTCTAAACTAAAAAAGGAAGGATGCAGATCAGTGTAATAGCCAAGTCTAGTCAAATTAAAAGAAGAGGTGGCTATTTGTTTCTAAAATTCATTCAAAATCAAAAGTCATATGCATAACAGCTCTGCAATTTGTGGTCAAATGCAAAAGGTTCTTAGGCAACACAGAGCCACCACACTGACTAACCTTCACTTCCCTCATGCTTTCTCACCTTTTCTACTGTCTGCCTCTGCTAAGAGAGAGAAAACAGAGTGTACCATCTAATTCCAACCCTCCTGCTGTGGGCAGGGTTGCCAACCATGAGCTCAAGTTTCCTGGGGCATGTTCCAAACTCCAGGGATGAGGCATCCATTACTTCTCTGGGCAACATGTTCCAGCGCCTCATCAATCCAAGTAAAAATCTTTCCTCCTAACATCTAATAGAAATCACCCCTGTTGTAGTTTCAAATCATTCCTCCTTGCTCTACCACTATTAGACTGTGTTAAGTCTTCTTCCTCTTGTTTATGAGCTCCTTTAAATACTGAAAGAGTGCAGTGAGGTTTACCCAGAACCGTCTCCTCTGTAGGCTAAATAAGTCCAGCTTCCCCAGCATTTATCCATATGACAGGTGCTTCAGGCCTTTCATCATCTTTTTGGCACTCCTCTAGGTGTGCTCCTACAGCTTTGCATCTTTCCTGTGCTGGAGATCCCAGACCTGGATGCAGTGCTTCAGATGGTGTCTCACAAGGGCAGAAAGGGAAAAGCAGAACTCTTGCTCTGCTGGCCACTCCTCTTTTGATGCAGCCCAGAACACAATTGGTCTTCTGGGCTGCAAGATTTTCATCCACCAGAACTCCCAAGTCCTTCTTCAAGTTCCTGCTTGCAGTGAACACTTCCTTGGTTATGACTGCCTACAAACATATTAGAAAATAAGAAGAAAGGATCCAATTGGCTGAAATGATCTTATCCTTTATTGCTGGAAGTCCGGAAGGACTACAAGGCTATACATATCTTGGCTGTGAAGGTATTTAAAACATTATAAATCATACATTAATTGTTGTCTTACATTCTTAGTTATTGAAGCCTGAAGGAGGCGAATCAGTGTAAGTAGTTTTCCTCTCCTCTCCTCTCCTCTCCTCTCCTCTCCTCTCCTCTCTTCTCCTCTCCTCTCTTCCCCTCCCCTTTCCTCTCTTGTCCTCATCTCTCCTAGCCTCCCCTCCCTTCTCCTCTCCTCCCCTCCCCTCCTCTCCCCATTTTCCCCCTGTCTCTGGCAAATATTTTGCAGCAGAGGAGGTGAAAGGATTATTAATATCCATAGATTTGGGCAAACCCAGAAAATAGAAGACAGATTTTCTGAAATCATCTTTATAATATTAATATTCTAATGTTCAAACAGTTCAGTGGGATTCTACTATGTATATGTATAGGGTTTTTTTTCTTTTTTTTTTTCTTTCTTTCTATTTTGACATCTCTGATGCAGTTTTTTTCTTGGAAATCAAGTAGGAAACATCATTATTTAGGACCTATGAAAATTGAACTGTGATTATCATTGAAATATAGGCATCAATAAAGTCAGTAGTAAAATACAAGCATGAGCACACAGATGTATTAAATTACAGAAAATCAAAAGGCTGTGTTTTGATAGCTTCTATCATCAGAGAAATATCATTACTAATACTGGAAGTAATCTAATGTAGTTATGATATTATATTATTATTTTACTAAAATCATCTCTAGAGCTCCAGTGTCATTCCTTACATCTTGCAAACATCTTTGTCAGACTCAGGTGACCTATGAGATATTGTTCATGTTTTAAGTCCCATGAAAATCCCCATATAAGAATCCTGCTTCTCATCAGTTGAAATACACATTTAATTACTTCCCCTTACTTACATCTGTTTCATTTTCCAAAGATGCCTGATCGAGACAAATGAGGCTGGTGACAACTCAAACAGTTTATACCCTGAGAAAGAAACTATCAGGTTTACCAATAACAGGAGAATGGAAAAAAAATATAATTCAAAATGAATGTGGAAAGAATATGCCTGAATGAAATGAAATAGTTTCCTGTATCAAAAATTGAAGTAATTTTTTCATATTGAATATAAAATACGTTAAATTTGAATTACCAAACTCAGTTTTGTACTGATTACTTATATCATTCACAAAAACTGCTCCTACTCTTCAGCTGATAAAATGATTTTGTAGTTTACCAGTAAAATCATTTAGATTTTTTATTTGAATGTAGTTTAGAAAATCTTCTTGTAATTGCTCTCTAGCAATAAAATAGTAATTATCTTTTGCTTTTGAATTTCAGGAATTTTTTCTGCATCCAGAGCAGCTTAGTAGGTGTCATGAAGGCGTATTTGTGAAATGTAAAATGGAGATTTAAATCACTTGTCCCCTCCCCAACCTTTTGGTTCCACTCTAGGAAAATTGTTCAAATGACATATCTGCAACGTCAGCTCAGAACCCTCACTCAGATTGCAATGGAATTAGATTGAGGCCTGTGAGGCCTGAAGCAAAAATCTTTTTAGTTTTGCACTGGTGCACATGGACAAACTTTAAAGCTTGATTCTAAAAATGCTTGAAGCAGTTACGTATCTAAGATTAATAAAAGGTATTGAGAGGAGAGGAAAGGAGAGGAGAGGAGAGGAAAAGGCTTTTATTAAACCACATAACAATGTTTTCAAGCTATATCCTTTACATGCCATGTCATTCACAATGGATATGTAAGCAAAAATTTAAACTCTGAAATTTTTATTTAGATTTAAGTTTACTAATCATCTCTGACAATGTGTTCTTTGCAAACTATGCTCTTTTATTCTAAAAAGCTAGTTATCTTTATTATAAGTTATCTTGAAGAGTCAGGGAAGTATTTCCACTTTACGTATGTTTTTCAGCTATTTGCACTTGTAAAGTCAAGGCATGGTCATTTAATCTCAAAAACACCAACCCCAACAGAACATGAGAAGTGTGTTTCTCAGAATAGCCTATGAACAAAAGTAATTTAGAGACTCAACCAATGAAGTAGAAGTCAACATCTGTAAAATTTATTACAATTCTAAAAACATTTACTCCAAGTATTCTCTTTAAAAATCACTTCTAATGAATATGTCTCTTGATAAACCAAGTTCTCCTGATTGAAAACAGTAATAACTGTGGATAATTTTTGTACTTCTTTAGTCTTACTACGAACTGATCTTACCTAGACTTGTAGAGATACTTGCAGACTTAGGTATTCTACATACAAAGTCATACCCAGAAATTACTATTTCATTTTGTGGTATAAATATATCTTCTGGTGACAAAATATGAAAAGCAGAAAATGAACCCATTTATCTTGGCAGACAGTAGCTTTGAATGATGGGTTTAATGAGAGCTAAACAGGTGAAATTATACTTGAATACAGCAGAAATAACAGCAATAATTCAAAATTATCAAGCTTTACCTCAACTCTTACTCTCCTTTCCCACTGGACTGTCGTATGATATTTTGCTTATACCATTGCTGCTATAAGCAGTGAATAACATCAGAGTTTTGAGACACTTGTCTAAAAGGTTTTTGAAGTCTCATTTTAATGGTGCCCTCAAGAAAAAAAAAAAAAAAAAAGAATAGTGTGCAGAAAAAAATAGGAAAAATGTAAGTAGAAATAAGTACTACCCAGAAAACTCTTGGCAATACACACAGCATTTCCATCATGTCATGACAAGCTACTCCAAGCTGTCAATAGTGTCTGCTGTATAAAAAATTACTTCACTTCTAAGACACACTTCACTTTGTACTTAAATTCTCAAGAAACTACAGTGTATGATGCACTTTTACCTTACCTACACATTTTTTAACAAGTATCTAGCTATAGAATTCTGTATTTTTCACATTTCCAATGACCGATGATGAGTCTTAACTGAACTACAAATATTCTTTCATTTCCACACACAGCTCTAGCAACTTCCATAGTATTTCTCCGGAATTATTAAGAATAAATAGGATAAAAATCAGACTCCTTATTCTGACAATGTTAGTTTATTTTCGTGCTTTGCTGTCCACTTGTGTTAATCAGGTTTACTAATTAATGAAATTAGGTGAGAATCTTCATCATTCCCTAAACATCCTCAATAATTATTTATCTTCTTGGAAACTATACTAGACTATTGGCTCTGACGGCTTTATAAAACCACAGTATCTTACATTACTCCCCCAAAATAATAATAATAATATTAATAAAAGTATTAATTGTTAATGGTAAGTAAATGTAGTTTAACACCTCCTAGGATTTGGGCATGGACTAGGAATTCGTTGTGTTCAGTGACACACAGAGCACAGTAAGATGAGCATCTCTGCCCCCAAAATGTTTTAGTTCTTCATTAATGAAAAGACTTTTCAAATATCTGAAAATAAGCCTGTTGGTATCTCTTAGGCATAGAAGGATACATTTGAGCAAGATGACGGTAGATTATCTGTTAGATGGCTTCAGCCTAAGGCCCTACAGAAAAATGTTCCAAGATAGTTGGACTTTGATAACACAAATAACAAACAGAATGCCAACCGATTGTCATTTTACAAAGTACAACGATATTTTTTATAATCCTGAAGCTTTCTCACCAACTTGACTGGCAGCTAAAGCATTTCACATCATGACTGTCATCAGGTGTTAATTATCAGTTATATTTGGCCTAAAGTAGATTTGTACAACTGACCGAAAAATGAAAATATCTGCATCCTATTATCAATCTTTTAAGCTCCCCAGTTCTTTTGCATTGCTTATCCCTTTAAAGAAAATTTTAAAAAGTTACTAAAATGTAACCATTATCACATACAAAATTCCTCTTTGTCTTTTTTAAATGTTTGTTTGCAGAAATAATTACACAAGAGATTTTAAATATGATGTATAAGAGTGTTTACTACAGGGGAAGTCATTTCTAAGAAGCAGAAAATACACTTCAGATTTATCTCAATAATTATCTCAAACTATCTCAAATAAATTATCTCAAAAAATATTTATATTTTGTAGGCAGAAAGATCATTTTTTTCTTCCAGTTTTCAGAATATCAGCAGCATATATTTGAAAGGTACATACTAAAATGTTATACTCTCTGCAAGTACTCTACTGAAAATGGTAAGAGTCAAATAGTTGTTTCTTTTAATTTTATTACTTCTAGTAATGACATTCTATTCTGGATTTCAGTTTTTGTTGTGTTTCTCCCCATACTGAAAGAGAATAGATTAGCAAAGGAAAAGTGCTATTTGGACTAACTGTAGGTGTACTGTACTTGAAATGGTCATGGCAGCAAGCTTGCTGCAGTTCAAGAAGTTTTTGGACAATACTCTCAGACATATGAAGCATAGAATCAGAATATCCTGAGTTGCAAGGGCCCCATAAGGATAACTGAGTCCAACTCCTGGCTCCACACAGGACTACCCATGCAGTTTGATTTTTGGATGGTTGTATGTGGAGCCAAGAGTTGAAGTCAGTTCCTTGTTAGTCCATTCCATCTCAAAATGTTATGATTCTTTAATTGGCTGGTCATGGCTGATGGGCTGTACTCTGCCTGGAGGCTGATAACAACTGGGGTACGGCAAGGCCTATCTTGGGATTTGTCCTCTCAGTATTTCTGTCTGTAACCTGGAAGAGAGAATGGAAGGCATGCACTTTGGGTTTGCTGGTGACACCAAGGGAGGACGAGTGAATACAGTCTGCCTTCTGGGAGACGTGGACAGGCAGAAAGAAAGGGCCAGCTGGGACCCTGTGAAATTCAGCTGAGCACTTCTCCAGAAAGCAGAGCCTTGCACCAATAGAAGGCTGGATCCAGCAGGACTGGGGAACCGCTCTGTGGAGATGGCCCTGGGCCTTGCTGGGTAGAGAGCTGAGCAAGAGCCAATTGCTTAGTATCTGTAAAGGCCAGCATGTGAGGAGGTATGAGACCTCTCTAGCATCAAAAGACACCATGTGTAGGCACACTGCCTAGTTTCACATCTCCAGTACAAGAAATATGTAGATGAACTGGAATGAAACCAGCAGGATCCACTGAGCAGGAACTGGAGAAGAGGCTGTGCTGCTGCAGCTGATTCAGCTGGAAGAAGAGACAGCTTTAGAGGCAAGTAACTGTAGCTCTGACACTGGTGGGAGGGGACAGAGAGATGCAGCCAGGTTCTGCATGTGGTGTGCATTGAGAGGGTAAGAGGCAGCAGAATGAGCTGAGGTGAGAGAGACTCAGGCTGGAGATGAGGGGAAGTCTTTTTGCCACTGGGACAGCCTCACCATGAATCTGGGACCCAGCCAAGGTGGGGAGCTTTCTGTTTGTGGAGTTTCACCTCCTGACTGTGAGAAGTTCTGAGCAGCCTGATCTGAGCCCTGACTAAGCCTGCTCCGAGCAGGGGTGGGGCTGGAGATGTTACCAAGTCTCAGCCAGTCTGAATCATCCTGTGAACCTCTGAGAATAAACTTAATGAAGTAGCATATTTAAACTGCAGCTTACTTGCAGTATAGGGAGCATTTCACATAATTGAAAACTGATCTGCTAGGAGGACGAAAAGAGAACAATCTTCAGGACAGCATCAGAAAAGTATAGAAGTTTACATATGTGAAAAAATGCAGAATATGAGAAAAGAAAGTTCAGATTTTGAAGAACAAAGGACTGAAATTGTATCATTTAAGATGTGACAAATATGTGAAAGTTGTTTTTAGTGAAAGTGCAAATATCAAAGAGTTTCAATCTTTTAAAACATATCACATTTCATAAAATGACATAGACCTTAGAAGTGCAAAAAATTTGCTAATCATAGAATTATAGAAACATGACACACACAGAAAGGAAGGGACTTCTGGAAGTCACCTAATCACCTAATTCAGTGACATACTCAAAGCAAGTAATGTCAATTCTTCAAGACCACTTTTTTTTTTTTTCAAGCATGTTTGAGCATACCCAAGTTTGTGCATAGATTCATGGAATTGTAGTATATTCTGAGTTGAAAGAGAGCCAAAGGAATCATTGAGTTCAGCTCCTTGCTCCACATGGGACTAACTAAAAATTGAACAATAAGGACAGTATCTTAAATGCTCTTTCAATTTAGAATAGAATCATAAAACATCAGAATAGAATCATAGTATCCTTTGAGTTGGAAGGAACATTCAATTGTCATCAAGATCAACTCCTCTGCAATGAACAGGGACATGGAAAGATCAATCAAGTTGCCCAGGACCTGATCTAGCCTCAACTCCAGGGATGGGGCATCTACCACATCTCTGGACAACCTGTTCCAGTACCTCACCATCCTCACTGTAAAAGACTTTTTCCTTATATCTAAACCAAATCTACCCTCTTTAATCTTGAAACCATTTCCCCTTGTTCTATCACCACAGACTTTGCTAAAGAATCCGTCCCCTTCTTTTCTGTAGCTCCCCGTTATGTATAGAAAGGCCACTCTCAGGTCACAGGACGGCAAGGACACATTGCTGGCTCATGTCCAGCTTCCCATCCACCAGTACCCCCAGGTCTTTTTCAGCAGGGCTGTGCTCAATCTTTTCATCCCCCAGGCTGTATTGGTAGTGGATGTTGCCTTGTCCCAGGTGCCTTGATCCTTGTATTTGTTGAATCTCATGAGATTCTCCCGGGCCCACTGCCCAAGCCTGTCTACATCCCTCTGAATGGCATCCCATCTCTCTGGTGTGTTGACTGCACTCCACAGCTTTATGTTATCAGCAAACTTGTTGAGGATGCTCTCAAACCCACTGTCAGTATAATTGATAAAGATATTAAAGTGTATCAGTCCCAGTACTGACCCCTGGAGGACACCACTGATTACCAGTTTCCATCCAGACATGAAGAAATTGACCATCGCTGTGTGGACTCAAACCCATAGCCAGTTCTTCATCCGTCGAACCATCCTTCCACCAAATCCATATCTTTCCAGTTTGAAGAGAAGGATATTGTGGGGTACTGTTTCAAATATCTTACTGATGTCCAGATAGATTACATTAGTGGCTCTTCCCTTGTCCATTGATGCAGTTAGACCATCACAGAAAGCCACTATGTTGGTCAAGTAGGATTTGCCCTTGGTGAAGCCAACCTGATTCTCCCATATCATCTCCCTGTCTTCCACATGTCTTAGCATAGATTCCAGGAGGATCTGTTCCATGATCTTTCCTGGCACAGAGATGAGATTGAAAGGTTGATAGTTCCCAGGGTCATCCTTTTTACCCTTCTTGGCAGTTGATGTCAAGTTGACATTGCTGTAAACATCTCCTTGGGGATGTTACAGCTTCTGACTAACATTTTAGAGAAGAACCATGTCCAATATTCAATCTCAACCTTCCCTGGTGTAACATCATATCATTCATTTTATTTATTCCTTAAGTGAAGCTGTTTAATCTTGTTTACATATTGCCTGTTGTTGTTCCTACGAGGTAAAATTCCCTTAATGTTATTTGATGAGACAAGAAACATTAGGAATCCATGATAATGAGGAGAAGGATTAGGATAATCTTTAAGTGAGCAGTCACGCTTTCAAAAGAGAGGTTAGTACTACACCATAAAGAAAAATATGCTGTTTTTCCTTCAATCTCACTCTAGATGATTGAATTTACTATTCCTGATGGCGTATATTACTCCTGAATGGCCTTCCTTGATTATGCTTATGATCAAAACAAGATAATCTGAAATTTCTATGTCACGTCATTTTGTTTCCCATTACTTTGTTGTGAACGAGACTATTATGATGATAAAGCATTCTTTAAAAGCTATCAAAAATCTGGAGCTAAACTATGAAGCCTGGGGCTTCACAGCTCCTGAATTTTAACCTCTTGGGCCAGTTGGTTACCACTGTAAATTTTGCTGTCTCTTTAAATTTCTGATTTGTAGGCTGTGAATTGCTGCTGAGACACCTCCAGACCAAAGAGTAAAAAAGCTGCTTCTCACAGCAGACACATACAGGAAAGACTAAAAAAGAATTATGGAGTCATTTGAGCAGTATAAATCTGTTGTTTCACGTCATGATGAAGACTGTTACAGTAGTGAATTCCTTTTCAAATTTGAGACACTTTTATACAGCAAAATAAATTAATTTTGTTACAATATATGCCATCCTCTTATGACTGTTGTTTTCTTAAAAACAAACAAACAACCTTCTTCCAGTTGCTTTGCCAACAAATTTTACTTCAAACAGAAGGACTCAAATCCCCAAATATATATTTCCTTCCCCTGTTGACAGTCATTTTGGATCAGTATAATCAGCACATAGAGCTCCGAAAAAGAGCTGTGAAATGACATATGTTATTGGACTACTGAGGAGTGAATTATTTCTTGTTTAGAATGAGTTGCTATTTTCTGAAAGCATGTTATCTACCTTCTAAAAAAAATACAAATACAAGTACAATCCAGTGTATGCATACTAGGAAGAAAGTAAAACCTGGAGACCAAAAAGCCCTAAACCAGTTGTTTCTGCAGATTTTAATGTAAATTAAAATCTTCCATTTCCAATTAGAAATGGAAGTTTCTAATTTCCATTAAAATTACTGAGAGATAAATATCATGTAGGAGTTGTATATGAAATATTGATATTCGGCTACCTTTGTTGTAGTATGCTACCAAGCTGATGGTGGGACTGATTTTTTTCTTGTTGAAGTATTCCAGGTCAGGTACACTTTCAAGATGACAGAAAACAAATCAAATTCTAAATGGGATTCATTTCCTTCACCTTTTCTTCATATTGGGTATATAAAAGATGGTTCCCAAGAATCTCGTTCCAGTTTCTGACGGGATCACTGTCAAGAAAATCATTTCAGTTTCTCCTTATTACATAACTGCATTTGCATACTAAAAATATGTGTACTTCACAGAGTGTTATCATGATAAATTAAATATGGAGATCATGATCATATTACCCTTCTACTATAATAATATAGCAAACTCAGCTTTCTATTATTTTCATCAGGACGAAAGACCTGTCATGCTCTTCCCTCTCCCTCTCCCC
>JACDJE010000662.1:25183-49725 GCA_016647715.1 Pavo muticus | reverse complement strand
TGAAAACTGACAAAATTTCCTTAAAAATTAAGTATAGTGCCATATTATTTTTCTCAACAACAACAACAAAGATACTCATCTATTCATGTTTCATTGGACACTCTTCCTTCACTCACGACTTGTCTTTTAAGGGGTTCTGTTTTCTTTTGAGATGAAGTCAGATAGGTTGAAATATCACTGCAGGTAATCACTGTGTTTTATTTGGCAAGTGACACAAGCATGTGTAGCATGTACTACACAGGACACTGATTTAGCTAAATATACACATATTGGCAGGCATGCGAGGTGGAGTTGGCACTGCAGTGTGTCCGCCCCTTGTCCTGGTTTCAGCTGAGAGAATGTAAATAACATACAGATGTTTTGATTGTTGCTGAATTGTTTTTATTGTTTTGATTTTGATGTTTTGACGTTTTGATTGTTGCTGAGGTGATTGAATCCCACCACAGTTCAGTAGAACATATTGTATTTATAAATTCTTCATTCAATTAAGACTTCCTAATTGTATGACAACTTCTCTTTGTTGTTTGTTTCTTTATTTGTGTACTTGGATTTTATATTTTTGTTTGGCTGATTAATCTGGCTTGTGTTGTTTTGTTCTAAATAATAACGTAAAAATACCCTAAATCCTGTTGTGCTTTTGCTAATGGTATCGTGACTTCAACAGATAGGTGGCAAGTGATAGTCCACAAATTATGAATTTAAAACTTTGCCTCTAAAACTTTGGCTTGAAGGGAAGTAGAATATCGCCTTACAATGATAAAATAAGAATTGGAGTGCCACTTCCTTTTCTGTCTTTCATTTAGTATTCAAAAACAACCAATGAAACAAGCATGCCTCTTTAAAAACAATGAAACAATAAATGTTTCCAATAAATATTTATACCAGAAAATGTGCATTTCATTAAATAATTATCTAGCTTTTATTTTTTAAATAATGTATAATTTTCTAATTAATCTTGATTTGAGGAAGTTATTTCAAACCCCAGTTTAAACTGTAGTTCCTTCAAGAAAATATCTTTTAAAATCAAGAGAATGTCAGCGATCAGGTCTCTCAATCACCAAGAAAAAATGTAAAAGCAAGGATATAAACATGAGCCTTTACCACAAATGCCATAGATTCACCAGGCAACATCCCAGCAGCTTTAGTGAACTGCTTTGAAATGATAAGTTTTGTTACAATTTGGAAAATTATTTTCTATCATTGCAATTTATTTGAAGGAAACTTGCAGAGAATACAAAGCATGTGCCAGTATTCAGTGGGGCGACAACAGGCAGTGCTAAACCCCACCCCTGGGGAAAATTAACTCCACGTATACTGATGAACTGGAAAACAGCTCTGCAGGGAGCATAGGTGTTCTGGTGAAAGCCAAGTAGATCATGTGAAAGCAAGCAGTTCTGTGGGAAAAGATGAACAGCCTCCTAGGCTGTGTCAAGAAGATAACTGTCAACAGATCAAGGAAAGTGAATTTTCCCTGCCTCTCAGAACTTCAGGACATACTTGGGTTCTCTGTCCCTTCTGTTGTGTTCCCTTCTGCAAGAGAGACACAGTCTTAGTGGAGTATCTTTCTTATGAGGAGAGTATGAGACAGTCTAGACAAGAGAAACCTCAGGGAGATCTCATCAGTATGTGTAAATAATAGAAGGGAATGAAATAAGAGTCGGATAGGTTCTGTTTAATGGTGCCCCATTATAGGAAAAGCAGCAATGGTCACAAGTTAAAATACATTGAAATTCTGCTTAAACACAAGAAAACACATTTTCACAGTGAGAATGAGTTTAGAATAATGCTACTATCCTAAGTATGTAGTAAAATGTCTTTATCATTTGGAGTAAAAATTTAGCACATGAATCTGAAATACCATATCTAAATAGAGTTTTACCCTGTTCATTTTTGAAGCATTCAGTAGCTTTGGTCAATAACATGAGAAAGTGAGGGCAGAGAACTAATTATACGCTAGAACAAATAGTTGCTTTCTACAGAAGACAATAAAAATTGATAATTGTATCAGGGAAATTACGTAGGAGGAAAAAAAAGTAGGACAGAAAATAAGTATAACAGTATTAATAGATACATTAACAAACCACAGAGCAGATTACTTAGCATGTGACAAAATGTGGCACCACTGTTTATTTGTGGACATTTCTGCACCACTACCAAAGATCAAAACCATGTACAAAGTAGGTAACTTGAGCTAGAGGACTGTGAAGTGTACAAAATTTTTTAAACAGTACTATTGGCCGAAGTCTGAGAAGCTCAGGTTTGTCTTCATTAATTATCCTTATAACTGTGAAGAGGATGTGTTTGACTAGAAACTGAGGAAAAATACTATTTTCAGACTTAGAGAAATAAATAAGCAAACATGAACTGCAAAGGTTTTGTTAGCTTGTTTCCACATTATTTAAAATGAATGGCCCGTACCGAAAACACATGGATAGACTGTTACCCATATTTGGCTGGATATTCTCACTGATGTCATGGGATAATTCATGTTAGTAAACATTAACTATCTTGCTATGGGTTTATTATATCTAGATGATTATTCATATTTACTACAGAGAGTGAGACCTAGTATTAAAAAAAATTATCAATCTTTAAATATTATGATAGTCAATTGCATGAAATTTAATCATGAGAAGACTAACTCAGAGTTGTAAATGAGAGATAGAATGAGTACAACTTGTTCAAACTAAAAATGTTATTAACCTTTGAGTCCAAACCCCTTTAATAGTTATTAATAATGTTATGGGCAGAAGAGTTGCATTTAAATATGTGTTCTCCTCTATCTGATGAGAATCACACTTTATAGAATACTTAAAGAATGTTTTTATTCTATTTTAACTGTAAGGTTGTAATTGCTGCTTTTAGAAAAAGGTATAAAACATTGTGACAATGATGACTTGGAGAATTTAATGGAGTAGATGTCTAACTTCGCAATTCTTACTCAGACAACTGTTAACTCATAAAGTAGAATAGCTGCTAAATAAATTAATAGTCAACAATGCTGACATTTGACTGGCTAGAAGCATTTACTTTAATAGTTCCATCTACTATGACATTTGTTATGCATGACGGATATGCAGAAGAATTTTTTCTTAGAATGAAAGAAATTTGAGTCCAAAAGGAAAACTGACCACCAGTAATGGCGAACATTCTATAATGCATAATATCTCCCAAATGCAGCTATTTCACTCTACTTCCTTTGTCCTTAGACACTTCTAAAATGAGAATGGGAAGAAAAAATGAAAGTATTTAGTTATCTAAATTTAAAAACACATGCTGATCATAGAATGGCTTAGGTTGAAGGAACATTAAAAATCATCAAACTCCAACCTCTCTGCTGCAGGTAGGGTTGCCAACTGTTTGATTAGGCTACCCAGAGCCCCATCCAATCTAGCCTTCCATGCCTCCAGGAATGGGGTATCCACAGCTTTTCTAGGCAACGTGTTCCAGTGCCTCACTACCCACTGAGTAAAGAATTTCTTCCTAATATTTAATTTAAATTTTCTCTTTTTTAGTTTAAAGCAATTCCTCCTTGTTCTATCACTATCAGACTGTGTATAAACCCTCCTGTTTGTAAGCTTCCTTTAAGCAGTGGAAAGCTACACTGAGGTCTCCATGAAGCCTTCTCTTCTACAGGCTGAACAAGCCCAGTTCCCTCAACCGTTATCCATAAGAGAGGTGCTCCAGCCCTTGGATCATCTTTGTGGCCCTTCTCTGGACCCACTTCAACAGCTCCATATCTTTGTTGTACTGGGGGTACAGTACTCCAGATGGGCCCTATAAGAGGAGTATAGTGGGGAACCATCTCCTCCCTCAACCTGCTGGCCATCCCTCTCTTGTTGTAGCCCAGGTCCATTAAATCCCTATCAGTCATGTGAACTATGAAGGAATTTTTCTGTTTGAAAAGACAAGAGTTTTCCAGGTAGCAGCGGTATAATCTCAAATTGTTGAAAACAGAGCAAGAAAGCTGTACTTTCATTTTCACTTGCAGAAGTACTGTTTTTCATGAAGGAAATGTGAAAGTTTTCATGCATAAGTATCGCACTGTTTGACATGGATAACAGTATAGTAACAAGAAGTATGTTCTTTACCATCTTTTTTTTCTTGTTCTTTCTNTATATGTCTGTGGCTTGAGATAGGGCTGAAATTTCTTTGTAGTCCTTCACACACTATTCATTTAACTTACATTATTTTCCCTGGCCTATCTTTAATTATGATTATACAAAGTATTTCAAATTTGCATGATTAATCTTACTTTCATTAATTAACTCAAGAATACTACCTTGGCTTGATAAGAAAATGCACAAAAATCCATCTCTAGTGTTGTAATTCTGAGACTGCTTCCCCAGTTATAGTATCATTATAAAATTGATAAATAATATCAACATAAATTGAGGCTTTGTTATTCATCAAAGAAATATAAGTATTTTTATAATTATAAACTACTTTGTTTATTTCAAAATAAAACATCCTAATAACACTGGGCATGTTCAAATTTTAGCATAATATTTCCCCATCCTTAGTTCCTTAATTATTTGACTTCACAAGGAGGTATTCCTAAAAGAAGCACTTTTTCCCTTCGAAAGTAAACTCCACATAAACATTGTTGGATATGTACTAAGCATAAGCAATCTCATCAGATCACTGTGGGAATCAGAAGAATAACGTTTAGAGCAGTGTGGTCACACTAGCTGTTCTTTCCCTTCTGTCTGATCTCCAGAGAAAATAACTACAAAGCTGGGCACTAAATGTTTTGGAGAAGAGTTTAGTTAAAACATCATGAACCATCTTTCCAGAATTTTTTCTTAAATGAGTATTAAATTCTTTGCATTTTTCTACAAAGCAAGTATATATACTGTTTACAGAAAGAAGTGAAAAGTAGTCTTTCTTTTGCACCAGGAACTCTGAATCCTTTCTTTGATTTATAACCTGGAAATGATCTGACATTTCTCACTTGTTGGATTCTGATGAAAAATGTTGTTGTTTTTTTTTTTTTGCAGTGAACAATTGTATTATATTGTGTTTTAATTAAGTTTAACTCTCTCTCCTTGTCTTACTCCTGCCTTACTAACACTCCACCTCTAACCTCAGAAACACATGAGAACTTCGTCATCTACTTCTTTATATCTACAGTAGAAGCTGAGGACTGATAGTGACAAAGATTTTTCAGACACATTTCTACTACAGGTCAAGATATTATTATATCAAGTAAATGAAGTGTAGAGACATTTATTTCACTAGTTTTGCTATGTGCTTGCTGTTAAAAAAGTTCAAGCACTGCATTTTCAACAAGGTTCTATGAAATCCAATATGCAAACTATTATTATTATTTTTTTTAACTTCATGGAATTATATAATTATTAAAACTGGAAAAGAGCATTAAGATTATTTAGTCCAGCCATCAACTTGTCATTATCATGCCCTCTAAACCATGTCACTCAGTGCAACATTTACTTTTTAAAAAAAAACATCTCCAGGGACGGTGACTCTATCAGCTCCCTGGGCAGCCTGTTGTAATACTTCACCAGTCTTTTGGAGAATAATTTTTTCATAATATCCAACGTGAACACCCCACAGGACAACTTCAGGCCATTAACTCAGGTCCTGTCGCCACATACTTGTGAAAAGAGGCCAGCCCCCTCCTCACTACAACTTCCTTTCAGGCAGCTGTAGAGAGCAATATAGTCTCCTCTGCGCCTCACCTTCTCCAGACTACACAGTCCCAATTCCCTCAGCTGCTCCTCTTATGAGTTTTGCTCCAGACCATTCACCAGCTTCACTGCACTTCTTTGAACATATTCCAGGCTTTCTTCTAGTATGAGGCCCCAAACTGAACACAGTAATTAATGTGTGGCCTCATCAGTGTCAAGTACAGAGGGACGATCTCCTCCCTAGTCCTGCTGACTACAGTATTTCTAATACAAGACAGAATGACACTGGCTTTCTTGGCCACCTGGGCATACTGCTGGCTGATTTTCAGAGGGCTGTCAACTAGCACTTTTCCTCTACACAGCTTTCTAGCCACTATGTCCCAAGCCTGTAGAGAGTACTGCATAGTGCTGTTGAGACCAAAGTGCAGAACCTGACCCTTCGTCACGTTAAAACTCATACAATTGGCTTGCTGATCCAGCTCAGGCATACCCAACCTGCAGCCCAGCACACCTCACAGTACATCCCACCACCTCCCAGTGATATAACGGCTGTGGCTTCTCCCCACGAAGTGGCCTCACACACTGATTTCTCAGCAACAGACAAACCATCAGTGTGCTATTAACACTGAGTCAACTGTTTTAATGAACCTGTGATAAAATACTTTGGATATTCTAGATCAATCTGACATAATCATGAATTATTAGTATCAGCTCTGGGTGTGATTCTCCAGGTGTAATATTTTGTAGATATGCAGATGATGTCACTAAGAGATATACATGCATGATAAACTTCAGGAGTGTATCCCAAGTACTTCCCAAAAAGTCTATGCTTCTTTAGTATTTTTAATTCTTCAGTAAAAAGATACACTGAGGCATATTTTAAATTATGTGTAGTTGTCCTCAGCAGCAGAGAAGAAAACTTCAATCTCAATTACAGCAGTGTTAATTATGAGATGAAAGCAGACCTACTTGTTTATGAACGTAACATTCTTCAAAAATGTTTTTTTCACAGACTTGTTTGCTTGAAGTGAATCAGGACATTAGCATTTGACATAAAGATTCTAAAAAGTAGTAGTGCAGTAGAAAAATCATCATCATCTTTGTATTAGAAGTATATTTTTTGTTTTCCAGTGAAACTCTGAAGCATTGACTTAACTGAAAGCTGCACCAAAATTAAAACTGAACTTGGCATCTATGAATAATGAACAGCATTAATCATTATAGTCCATGGTTCTGATCTTTTTTTTAAAAAAGATTTTGTTATACATATCATGTTTCATTTATTCAAAACGTTAATCTACAAATCAACTATCTTTATTATGTGATTTGATCAGTTGTCTTATTCATTACAAAAACAAACAAATGAACAAGAAACAATGGAAAAATAAAACAAAACAAACCCAAACCCGACATTTTGTAAAGTTAAATAAAGAGGAAACATGTCCTGCAGTAGTGCTTGATATTTTCTACAGTTACTCACACCTGCTAGAATTTGGTAATGCAGTTACATTGATTTTTTAATAGTTCTAGCATACTTGGAACCTAAAAATAGTATTTAAGAATGCTTCCAGCTGTTTAAATTCTGTCTCAGACTTCACAGTAAATAGATGTATTTTTTTTATTATTATCTTCAGCTCTATAAACTTACTTGCAAGAAGTAATGTTTCTTTATATAACCAGTGCAGTAGAGTAAGAGGAATTACAAAATAGACATATCTTATCAGTTCTCTGCTCACAAGAGTGACTGATTTCACTGGGTACCTTTGCAGTTAATTCTAATTTTACTCCACCCCTTCATATTTGTATTGTGTTATTACTGCTTTGTCTTTTTCTTATCCTACATGGCAAGAAAACGCATGACATTTATGGTTCTGTGGTGTCCTTTGAGAGAACATGTACTGTGTGAGAGCATATAGTTGCATTGTTTTTAGTATTAATCAAGGTTTTGTGAAATTAAATAGGAGAGACTTTAACTTCAACCCTTTAAAAAGTAAGCTGTCTTTTCAATGATGCACTTTTCACATACTTTCAGTTCCCTCACCTCTACTTTCAACTCTCTCCCCTCTTCCCTCCCCACCACACTATGTCTGCTTATGTAGTACAAGTTTTCTCTGCAAGAAATATAAAGTAATTGAATGGCTATATACTGGAATAACTAGAATAATACTGCAAGATAGAACTAGGCTCTGGTTGAAATAATGGAGACTCCTAAATTGTTTCTTCTCTACTTTAAAATAATGTGCAAACAGCAAAGCTGAGTTATTAATATAAGCAATGATCCCAATATAACAACTTCTATCAATGACAATTATAAAGGGAACTTGGACACCTAAGTGACTAAGCATCTTATAGCTCATTCATCACATGATATAACTTCACCCTCCTGTGAAATTACAATTTAGGTGCTTTCATGAGAATTTTTAGTTTGTAGTTTTTGAGTACAGATTGTTACGGAGTTGATTTTTTTTTCTTCTTTCCTTTCTTTCACCTTCCCCCTTTCCCAACCACCCCTCCCCCACCCCATGCCAGAAGAGAAGAGAGAATTAATTCTTTTATTAATATGAAATTGCAAAATAACATTATTGTATATTGCTGGCTTCTATGAATTGTAGAATCATTTAGATTTTATACTATCACTTCATAGTTTTTACCAATTAGCTTATATTACTTGCTTATCTTTGATTTATGCCTTGAATATCTGTCCAGCTTTTATTCCTTCACATAGACAAACTGTGTAAATTACCCACTACTGCTTCTGTAACTGTCCACATTTAATTTATTTAAAGCGCTCTTTACTTATACTCTAAATTCTTCCCTTTCCTGCCCTATGTATCTTAGCTTGCTTCTAATAGTAACCATTTGAGGGGAAACTAAGATTTCAACCTGATAAATTTAGGTCCACAGGCTAGGGCTAGAGTGTGTTAAGGCAGAGAATATATGCACTTAACTCCAGATGTAGTTCTTCCAGTCAACTTGCAGAAAAGAAAATATCAAAGGGTTGCTACAAACAAAGAAACAACATTTAATGTAAAACTTTTGGCGTTATTGCTGTATAAAGTATGATCTCTATGCTGTGCTAAGGAAGACTGAACTGTCATGTTTTTGGCAACAAAGCAGGACTTTGTGTTAAAGTTAGTACTTAGAAGAAAGAGAGGAAAGAAGGAAAGAGAGATTTATGCAAGAGTATATTACCTTCCAAGGAAGTTATATACGGTGTTATAAAAATAATCTCCATAAAACAATTGAAACAGATACCCTTTTGAATTTTTATGCTTTGAAATATACATATAAGGGTGCATTTTACCATAAATGAGAATATATTCTTAAGAGATTGAGAAAATGGGATTATAAAATTTAAGGAAACTGTTTGATCATTTCAGCTTTTTGTGTGTGTGTGTCTGTCATTTCAAGAAAATTGATATCATTGATAAAAATTTTGCTTTAGCAAGAACAGAAAAAGATTGAAAAATATTTTTTATTGGAAAATAGTTGCAATACTTCAAATTTATAGATTTTAAAACATACATTTGGAAAGAAATAGGGAATATGTTTCAGAAGTAAGGAAAACGAGAAAAATGACAGAAAAGTAATAAAAATGTAAAAAATGTAGATTGCACTTGAATCTGTGGAAGAACAAGATAACAGAACTGTCTGTAAAACTGTTATGTTTCTCTTACAACATATTCTCAAAAAATCCATGCAATATTTTAAAAAGGGAAAGAAGGAGAAAGAGATATTGTCTTATCCAAAAGTAACAAAATATTTTTTAACATAACTTAAAGCAAAATTGTGCAAAAAAATTAATTCCAGTTGACTGACATAACAAATCCTACATCAGTCACAGTCTTCTTGGAACTCTCTTAATTTTGAATTGCAACCCGAATTTGTTGTGGATATTACAGGATACTATTTGATTTGTAGTTTGTAATGGGTTTGAAGCAAGTTTTTAGACAAATTTTCTCTAGAATCATAGAATGGCCCGGGTTGAAAAGGACCATAAGAATCATCTAGTGTCAACCCCCCTGCTATGTGCAGGGTAACCAACCCCTAGACCAGGCTGCCCAGAGCTACAGCCAGCCTGGCCTTGAATGCCTCCAGGGACAGGCATCCAACCTCCTTGGGCAACCTGTTGCAATATGTTACCACCTTCTGTGTGGAAAATCTTACTCCTAAGATCTAAAGTAAACCTCCCCCGTCTTACTTTAAAACCATTCCCCATTATCCTATCATTACCCACCCACATAAACAGTTGTTCTCCCTCCTGTTTATATGCTCCCTTCAAATATTGGAAGGCCACAATGAGGTCTCCCCAGAGCCTTTTCTTTTCCAAACTAAACAAGCCCAGTTCCCTCATCCTTTCTTCATAGGAGAGGTGCTCCAGTCCTCTGATCGTCTTAGTGGCCCTCCTCTGGACACTGCTAGCTCATGTTCAGTTCTCATCCACCACAGGGCTACTGCCAAGGAGATCTTCCACCAGTTTGTATAAATACCTGAGATTGTCCTGGCCCAAGTGCAGCACCTTGCACTTGGCCTTGTTGAACCTCATTAGGTTCTCATGGGTCCACTCTCCAGCCTATCCAGGTCCCTCCAGATGGCTTCCACTCCCTCCAGTGTATCAACTGCACTGCTCAGCTTGGTTTCATCTGCAAACTTGCTGAGGGTGCACTCAATGCCATCTTCTGTGTCATTGATGAAGATGTTGAAGAGCACTGGTCCCAAGACTGACCCCTGAGGGACACCACTTGTGACCGGCCTCCACGCTGATATAGAACCATTGATCACAACACTTTGGGTGTGACCAGCCAACCAATTCTTAATCCACTGAATATCCATCCTTCAAATCCACACCTCTCCAATTTAGAGAGAAGGATGTGGTCAGGGACCATGTCAAAGGCTTTGCAGAAGTCCAGGAAGATGACATCCGTCGCCCTTCCCCCATCCATCGATGCTGTCACTCCATCATAGAAGGCCCCCAGATTGTTCAGACATGATCTGGCGTTTTTGAAGTCATGCTGGCTGTCTCGGATCACTTCTTTGTCTCGTATGTGCCTTAACAAAGCTTCTAGGAGGATCTGCTCCATGATCTTCCCAGGCACAGAAGTGAGGCTCACAGTTCAGTAGTTCCCGGGGTCTTCCTTTCACCCTTTCTTAAAAATTGGAGTCATGTTTCCCTTTTTCCAGTCACTGGCGAGGGACTTCACTGGACAGCCACGATTTTTCAGCTATGATGGAGAGGGGCTCGGCAACCACATCAGCCATCTCTTTCAGAACCCTGGGATGGATATCATCCAGCCCCATGGACTTATATACATTCAATTGCATGAGGAGGTCTTGGACTTGTTCCACTGTTACAGTGGGATGGAATCTGCTCCCCACACCCTCACCTCGAGGTTCAGGGTCCTGGCAGACACAGGAAGCCTAACCAGCAGTGAAGAGAACTGAATAAACAACTGAATAAGCAACCATGTATTAGTTGATGGTTAGTGCAACCTTAACACAAATAAATATGAAACAATAACAGTGTCAGAAAATTTGGATTCTTAATTGATTTTGTTTGTCTCAATGATGGTAATCATAAAAAATAGTAAGGCATGTAATCTGTGTTAATTTTTTACCATTATTTTAAATTTGAAGTCTAGAAAAAGCATTANGCATTGGCACTGTTATGACAAAATACATATTTTATGCATCTTGCTATCTTTAGAAACACTAAATACATGTATTTATTAAAAGATAATAGGTTTGTGCTTTCAACTTTCTTCTTGACTTAAGAATGATTTGATCAGCTTTTATCATCAAAAAGCTTAAAAAAAACCATATAGAAAAAATGAAGGACAATGTTTTTGTTATTAGAAGAAAAATACTTAGAATTTGCTTCAGCTTATGTCAAAGACATGTCCATGCCATCTTCTGATGCCAATTTTTTTTTGTTTGTGAAAAAGAAAAATAATTAAAATAAGAAAGTCTTTATTATTACCTTCTCATTCCACCTTAATTTTTCTTTCCAGTCCTCTCTTTCTAATTCAGATTTTCATTTATTTTTAACTCCTTTCAGACTTATATTTTCCATATATAGTGTCTCCATATTCAAGACTTTTACCAAATTCCTCAAATAATGCCAGTCAAACAGGCAATATATATTTCTTCAGAGATAATTGTTAAATATGCAAATGGAGGAAACTGAAAAGTCTGTTTTCTGTCCATTGTTTGGATGATCTTAGAAGGGTCAAAGGCAATGTATGACCATAGCAGTTTTGAAAGATTTGTTTTTATCCCTGGGATGCTAAGAAACTAAAAATATTTTGATAGCTGTTCAGATTTGTCTTTCTTATATTTTCAGTAGTTTTATGTCAGTGAAAGTAGTGTCAAGAAAGGAATTTAGCATGATGTCTGGACCTCAGTTTTACTGTATGTTCAGCTTGTTATTTCTAAGGACTGGCACTTTAAAAAGTGACTTTTGTGGAAGAAAATAGATCTAGAAAACAGATCAAACAGACAAGCAACCGATCAGACAATAAATATTTTCCATGAATTAAATATTCTCACACATGTATACATATTAGATTAAAAAGAGAAAGACTTTTATACTGAAAACTGCCTACATTTTTTAGTGTATGTGTTCCAAAAATATTGATTAAAAATTCTACGGTGGCAGCCCGTGGAAAATCATCATCAAAAAAATGTTATACAATCTTGATTTGCACCTCTAAGAATGCCACTGTATCCCTTGGGAAAATGATTATTTCTGAAGATAAAATGAGCTTTAAATAAAAGGCAGCTTTTTCAGGTTGATGTTACAGTGAGAGTAAATTTCATTTTAAGCTAGAAATGCACATTAGGATCCTCAGAATTTTACAAACTGAGTATGATATGTAAACGGCTTTTTTGATAGTTTTCAACCAGCAATAATTGCACCTTGAAACTTACCTACAAATTTTGTGGGGAGTAAGAGACAAGACTATCTTGCAGTGTTGTAAATTCCAGAAGACAAGGATTTATTAAAACTAAATGAAGTTAATCAAGAAAGAAATTATGGTGTAATGCTACTACATAAGCATTAATTTTTAAATAAATTTATCCAGAAGCATTATTTAAATAATGGATGCCCAATCTTTTGGCTTACAAGGTCCACATTAAGTGAAGAGGAATTGTCTTGGGCCACATATAAAATATATAATATAGTGAATGCATACAAATTACAATACTTATAAATATATATATATATTATTAAAACATAAAAATGGAAAGCAACAAAAACATAAGCTAGTGGGATATTTGACCTTGTTTTAGTATTAGTCTGGTTTGATGGAAGTGGTTGCAATTGTTAATGAGTTCCCAAATCTTTCCTCAGAGATTTTTGAAGAAATTACACTCTTCTTGCATATCAGCCTTGCGAATAGTTATTTTCAACTGTACACACTGCCAAAAAGTGGTGACATGAATAAGTCATGATTGTNTTGAGAAAAAAAGCTTCAAAGCCTATTTAAGTCTGCAAATGCTTTCAACGGAATGTGGATAAGTCTTGTAGTAACAAAATGGATAAGATTTCATTGTGTAACTGAACAGAAATCAACACCCAGCATGTCAGTGTTACATGACAAATGATTAATAAGCTGCTACTCTCATCAGTAGATACCAACCTTCAGTGGCTGTTATTTCTGAATTTCAGAATAGAATTTTATTCTCAGGTATTCTTACACTATAAACCACTTTCTTCCTTTCGGTATAAATCACCCTTTTCTCTACACAGAGAATATATGCGGCTATATTGGCTATATATTAAAATATTTGCTACATATTTTATGTTCTTCTGTTTATCAAACTAATATATACCAGAACACAGGCAGAAAATAAATAAATAAATAAATAACAAAAAACGAAAACCAACCAACCAACCAAGCAAAAAAACAACCTTACAAATAAATTATTATCAAGGTCTAGTACAGAAAGGGAGGTATGGACTGGAAATCTGTGAAGGTGCATGGAAAAATTCCAGTGAATAGTGGACAGTGGATATCACCTTTCTCTAAACAGTGATACAGAGGCATGTTCTTGATCAGACATGCTTTGTTTCATAATGTAACTTATTCTTCTTATTTCCAAAACACATAAAACATTTTTAGATAATCTCCAGTAATGCCAAAAAAGCATAAGATCCTAACATTTATATTAATTTTAGAGGTAGTTTATATATGGAAAATGATTAAATATCAAACAATCTTTTTTAGGTGACCAGTTGTTTGTGAAGTTGAAGCACTGTGTAAAAGGAGCAAGACTTTATGATGGTTAGGCAGTCTACTTTGTTCTATATTTGTGCATTTTGGGAAGGTTTTCTTGTATTGGACGTATCTCTTCAAATATCAAGACAGGTTTAGGCCATATGATGAGCGAACAGTAGTTACTGCGTTCAAGGTAAGCTTCTTCAAGTGGCTTCATCTTGAAAGAAAGTTAGGAAGAACAACTTCATATAATGAAACCCAGACCTTAAATTGTAATTACTGATGAATTCATGTTAAGCTAAGACAGAGCCAGAGGGGCAGATGGATATGTTATATTCTTTGCTTTTCTTTCTTTTTTTCCCATTTTTTAAAAGAAAAATATACATTTCTCTGCATTTTTAAGGTTCATGTCAGTTCTGTTTTAACGCAAGAAGATATGCTGCAGTGACTTTCATTATTTAAATGGGAGCATACAGAAAAGTTGTAGAGGGACTCTTTTTCAGGGAATGTAGACAAGGTGAAACAGACTTAAACTAAAAGAGGATAGTTATAAGGTGGAAATTCTTCACTATGAGCTTGCTGAGACAGTGTAACAGGCTGCATGTAGAAACTATGGATGTCACCTCTCCCAAAGTGTTCGTGGCAGGGCCAGATGGAGCTTTGGGCAATCTGATCTAATGACAGAAATCTCTACCTATGGCAAAGTGATTAGAAGATGATCTTCTTGGTCCCAACCAAACCGAAGAATCTTGTGATTCTGTGACTTCATCTGCCTATATCTCTTTGTAAAATACATGAAGATTTACAAGTGCAAGGATCTGAGAATATTTGTTGAAATTCACAGGCAGGAGTCTGGTGAAGACAGGCATTCTTTATGGAATACTTTTTGCTGTTTGTACTACTTCTTTTTCAAGGAAGTTTAGAAGAGAGGGAACACAAAGGGAACCAAGGCAATGTGAAACTGCCATGTCATTGTCTCTCGTACGTTCTGCTATCTGACGGCTGCTTCTGGGATGCATTTGTGCTACAACAGTGTCCGATACCTTGGCTATATCTGTCAGCATGAAAGCCATAACATAACCAGAGTCATTGGCAGGACTTTCCCTCTCCCCATGATTACTTCATCACTCTGCTTGTGCTTATAATTTTTTATAGAAGATCTTATTAGAATACTAAGTACACAGAAAAACAGAAGACTACAGTGATGTGCATCATCTTCAGTAATCCGTAAGAAACATCTACAGAATTTAGAAAATGAGTTTGAAATGTTACCTTTGGTAGTGGGATACAATTCTCTCTAAAAGTCTGCCAGTTGATTTTGACATTCTTGNTGAAAGAAAGATGTGCTAGCACTGTCCAAGAGTGAGTCATCAAACAAATAGTTGTAACTCTCTGTTAGGTTGTATGGTGATTTAAATAATAGCTGTTCTAAAAAGAAGTTGAAAATACAATAGTATGGTTAGTTAATAACCATTGGCCAAGAAGGTCAATGGTATCCTGGAGCACATTAAAAATGAGTGGTAAGCAGTTGAGGAGGTGATCCTTCCCCTCTGCTCTGCTATGGTGGGGCCATGGCTGGTAGGCTGTCCAGTTCTGGGCCCCTCGATTCAAAAAAGTTAGGGATCTTCTAGAGAGAGTCCAGAAGAGGGCCACAAAGGTGATTAAGGACCAGGAGCATCTCCCTTACAAGAGAAGGCTGAGAGACCTGTGACTCAACCTGGAGAAGAGTGCAATGGCAGGAGATCTCATCACTGTTTATAAATATCTAAAAGGCATGAGTCAAATGGATGAGGCCAGGCTTTTTCAGTGGTGCACAGTGTCAGGGCAAGGGGCACTGTGTAAAAACTGCAACGCAGGCAGTTCCATAATAATATGACGAAGAACTTCTTTACTGTGAGATTAACTGGAACAGGCTTCCCAGAGAGATTGTGAAGTCTCCTTCCCTGGAGATACTCAAGACCTGTGTGGATGCTTTCCCCTGCAACATGCTGCAGAGAGCCTGCTTTATCAAAGGGATTGGACTCAATGATCTCCAGTGGTCCCTTCAAACACCTAGAATTTTGTGATTCTGTGATTCTTATCAATGATTTTTATTTAAATGACAAAGTTGATAGAATGAATAAAGTAATACCACATGGTAATATCTTGCTGGTTTCTTTCTAAAATTTTTATGATACATATAATGGAGGTCTTGTGAGATTTAAAGAAATTCAGGAAAAAAATGCTCTAAAAAGTTAATAAATGTTTAAAAAAGCATCCTGCAAATATAGGAATTGGCTAAAATTTTAAATATTGCTGAATAGTGTCATGGCTTCTGTGAGTTTGTAAATCTAGAGAATAAATCACTTTTACTTAAACGAAAATCAAATTACTTTCAGGAAATACAGTCCTATTTTCTCCAAATTATGATTAATTTTCTGGCAAGACAACATAATGAAATGGAGTATTTTATTGATATTTTATTTTTATATACATGGAAATAATCTTTTGTATGAAACAAAAAAAACTTTTTTTTTTTTTATCCCATACCTCTCAAAGGATATGAGAAACATTAATTAAAACTCACAACACTTGAGTTAAAGACACTGAAAGATCTTAAGACTGTTCTATGGAGCAGAAATATTTATGCACAGAAAAAAAAGTGACATTTTCAATCAATATTTCTGTTAACAATGCAGGATTGCATTTGAGTTTTGCCTACCTACAATAAAAGCATTTGGAGATTTTCTATCTAATAATAAAAGCACTGCAAATATGTCCTTATTCTTTGAAGGGAAGATAGTAAGATTTATGTTCTTGTCCCCAGTTTCAATTGTACATGGCTCTGGAATGACCGACATCTATTCTTCACAGATCTTTATTCTGTGAATTAATGAAATCACTTTTATTTGTAATATCATTCATAGATTTTTCACTGGTTAAATATTGTGATACACCTTTTAACAGTCATGGTAAGAAGACATAAGTTGTTAAGTATATAAGTGAAATTCACACTGTGTAATTACGTATTGCAGCATATTACAAATAGTATTTGGGATTTCAGTTTTAGAATCATAGAATCACAAAGGTTGGAAACGGCCTCCAGGATCTAGTGCAACTGCCTACTTACCACCAATATTCCCCCACTAAGCCATGTCCATTCATAGAATCATAGAATCATAGAGTCATAGAATTTGTCAGATTGGAAAAGACTTGAAAGATCACCAAGTCCAACCTCAACCTAATTATACTACCCTAACTCTAACAACCCACCACTAAATCATGTCCCTGAGCACCGCATCCAGATGGTTTTTAAACACATCCAGGGATAGTGACTCAACCACCTCCCTGGGGAGCCTATTCCAGTGCTGAGCAATCTTTTCTGTAAAGAAGTTTTTCCTGATATTCAACCTAAACCTCCTGCGGCACAGCTTGAGGCTATTCCCCCTCGTCCTGTCACCTGTCACCAGTGAGAAGAGACCAACCCCACTTTCGCTGCAATCAACTTTCAGGTATTTGAAGAGAGCAATAAGGTCTCCCCTCAACCTCCTCTTCCCCAGACTAAACAGCCCTAGTTCCATCTAAGCATTTCTTGAATACAAACAGTGTTAATAGTATTTTGAGATTGTTGATACATTTTTTTCTGGAATATCTAACTTGAGCTGAAAATTCACCATTACATAGTATATGTAAATAAAAGTAATGTTGTAGTAGTTTGTTGATAAGATTTTCTTGCTCTGCTTTGATTCATGATTGCAATCTCAGTGTTACTTTTAATTTTTTTGTCCTAGTCTTACCAAAATATGATATTCTACCTGAAAGATATCTGGCAAAAATGTTTCTAAACTAATTTGTTTTGTTTTGTTTTTCAGTACCGCTGAACAAGGTTTTCTAGTTCATGAAGGATTTTTCAATGAGTTTGTTTGGATTTTTTTTGTTGTTGTTGTTACAAAAGAATTCTTTTATCAATATGAACAGGAGGAAGAAACAATAGAGCACAAAGGACTTGGGAGAAATGATGTATGGCTAGCTAGACATGATCCAGCAATGTGCCCTCACAGTTCAGAAAGCCAACCGTATCCTGAGCTGCATCTAAAGAAGCATGGTCAGCAAGTCAAGGGAGGTGATCTTGCCTCTCTGCTCTGTGCTGTGAGGCACAGACCTTTTGGAGCACATCCAAAAGAGGGCCACAGAAATGATCCAAGGGATAGAATGCCTTTCCTATGAGAACAGGCTAAAAGAGCTGTGGCTGTTCAGTCTGGAGAAGGCTCTGAGGAGACCTGATAGAGGCCTTTCAGTATTTTGAGGAGTATATGAAAAGAGTCTATTATTTTGATAGGACAAGGAAAAGAGACCAAACTAAAAGAGAGGAGATTTAGACTGAATATAAGGAGAAAGCTTTTTATGATGAGTGTGATGAGATACTGCAAAAAGATTGCCCAGAAAGGTAGTGGATGCCCCATCTTTGGAGACATTCAAGGTCAGGCTGGACCAGGCTCTGACCAACATGATCAATCTGTAGATGCCCCTGTTCATTGCAGGGGAGTTGGACTGGGTGACTTTTAAGGGTCCGTTCCAACTCAATTGATTGTATGGTTCACAGTGCATCAGTACAGTTTAGTGGATGACCTGGAATCGAGCTCTGAGGAGAAGGACTTTGGGGTCCTAGTGGATAACAGGTTGGCCATGAACCAGCAGTGTGCCCTTGTGGCCAAGAAGATCAATGGTATCCTGGGATACATTAAAAAGAGCATGGCCAGCAGGTTAAAGGAGGTGATCCTCTGCCTCTACTGTGCCCTGGTAAGGCCACGTTTAGAATTCTGTGCCTGGTTCTGGGCTCTCCAGTTCAAAAAAGACAGTGAGGAGTGCAGCAGATGGCCACAAGGATGATAAAGGGCCTGGAGCATCTCCTCTTTGGGAAAAGGCTGAGTAACCCAAATCTGTTCAGCCTTGAAAAAAGAAGGCTGAGAGGGGATCTGATAAATGTTTATGAATATCTAAAGGGGAGGTGGGAGGCAAATGAATGAGCCCAGGATCTTCTCAATGGTGTGTAGTGATAGGACAAGAAGTAACGGCATAAAACTTATATATAGGAAGTTCCATAACATGAAGAAGAACTTATTTACAGTAAGAGTGATGGAGCACTGGAATATATTGCCAAAGAGGTTGTGGAGTCTCCTTTTATGTAGTTATTCAAGACCTGTCTGCAAACCTACTTTTGTGACCTATTGTAGGGTACCTTCTTTAGTCAGGCAGTTGGACTCAGTGATCTCTTAAGGTCTCTTCCAACCCCTGCAATTCTGTGATTCTGTGAGTTGAAGCAGTTTACATAGCAATCTCTAAAACAGTCATTCTCAAAATCTTTCATTCATCCTATTTATGCTTTCTTATTACATTTTACAAAAATAAAACAAAAACTGCAACGCAGGAAGTTCCATAATAATATGACAAAGAACTAATTTACTGTGAGGTTAACCAGAACAGGCTTCCCAGAGAGATTGTGGAGTCTTCTTCTCTGGAGATACTCAAGACCTGTGTGGATGCTTTCCCCTGCAACATGCTGTAGAGTGCCTGCTTTATCAAAGGGATTGGACTCAGTGATCTCCCGTGGTCTTTTCAAACACCTAGAATTTTGTGATTCTGTGATTCTTATCAATGATTTTTATTTAAATGACAAAGTCAAAAACAAACAAACAAAAAACCTCTTTAATCTTTTGTTGTTCTTAATAAATATGAAAAGAATTCAGAAAATGTCCTGATGTTATATGAGAACATCTGAATTGTTCAACTTAACTGATGCTGTTTCTAAAAGCAACATCTATCACTCACAGAAGGGAGAGATACAACTAGTTTTTTTTAACCTATCTACAAGACTAAAGATTATTTCTTTGTTTTTATTATTGTTTTTAATTAGAGCTACGTCACAGAATAATAATAAAAAAAAAACTTCTTAAAAAATTATCCTGCTTTTCCTAATACAATTTAATCTTACATGCTTCTTTCTGAGAGCTGAAAATGCAGCTAGCCTAAAAGTTATGGAAGCTTATTTGACAAATTCTATTGCTGCACAATTGCAAAAAAAACTCATCTGTAACTTACTAAGAAGAGCTTCCTTTTCTTCTTATTCGTGCATTTCGTAAGCCTTGATATGCTTAATACTTTATTGTTACTAACATTTGTTACGTTTCATTACAATTGTAATTCAATTTATCAGTTTTTTTCAGTCAGTTTTGTTACTTTAATTCAGTACTTTTTTTTTTTTTTTTTTTTTAAGAATTGTTGATATTTTTTCAAAGATATTATGCAAGCACTGCAGAAGAAAGAATAAGTATCATTGAAGGATTTCTGGACATCCATAACACAGTGGATCTCAGGCATTTATTTTAAACGTCAGCAGAAAAACAGCTGTCAAATATCTCCATAAGAGCACCAACTGTAAAGATTTTCAGTTGCCTGATGTCCAAAGGCAGAAACATTTTCAAGTTAGGTCTCATTTCACCAAATTTAGTCTTCCAAACAAAACTAAACAAATCATTGCTTGTAGCACACGATACCAATCAAAAGCACAAATACATGTTATTTCAATTTTCAGCAATGATGGGTTTGCAAATGCACCCATGAGACCGAAGGCTGAAACCCATACTTAAGCAATCTTTCTACACATGGTTGTACCAGCTGGACACAACATCCACAGTCCATCTGCAGATATTCCTGGCTGGAGCTGTATTTAGCACTTTCCGCTGGTGGTATGGGTTTGGGTTCTTGTCTGCTTTACACTCCATCAGATGACTCCAGGTGCCCTAAACCACGTGGATTTAAAGGTCATCACAAAAGTCACGCAGAAACAGCTGCCTGTTTTCTGGCTTTTGTTTTAACTGAAGCTTTAATTCCTTCAGTATTAGTCATAAACCATGATATTAGCAAAATATCATAGATAATCCCATTCTGCCAAAACACTGCTGGGTTGTGGGAAAAAGAAGCTTTTCATAACTGGATATGCTTTGAGCTTCCAGGAAGGGTAGGCAGTTCTTTAAGATAAAAAGCTGACAAGTGGAAAAAAAAAAACAGATATATTTATTTCATTCTAGAAAAAAAAAAAACATTTACTTTTAACTATGAGGATAAAGATTACTTGATTGCTAAATTTTCTTCGGGTCAGGCTGTGTGGTCATGGTTAGGGGCAGAGGAAAGCAGGAAAAGGTCCCACAGAAGTGCCAGAGCAGGGGCTGCCCTTCGCCCAGTCCCAAAGACTATGAAAAAGAGGCACACAGATAGGAAAACAGCTCTGATCCTACTCCTGCAGGCTTTGGGTTAAGAGCTGGCCAGGCTGCAAGCTGTAAAACAGCAGGAGCACTCCTTCTGCAAAGCCAGGGCTGCGGGGACTTGCAGGGGGATGGAAGAGGGAGACATTGCAATTGCATAAGCAAAATAATAACCATGCAAGTACAGAGCACTGCTTTTTTTAAAGTCTGGATGTAGGAGCACTGATGTACAAGGCAGTCTCCTCAAGTCTCCCTCCCCATGGAGGTAACATCAAAGGCGCCCCCCAAATTGCACTTTGGCAAAGGATTGTCTTTTTTTTCTGAAATGTTTGCCTGCCCTACTTCAGCAAAGACATTTCAAGCAGGTGACTTTGCAAGGTGCTTCACAGGCCATATTATCACCAAACAAAGAACACTTCTGCAGTCCAAGATTTTGAAAACAGTGACACACTACACTTGATCAAAGCAAGAAAATAGCCTTTTATTTTCTTCTCCCTCCAGTGAGAGAAAAATAGCCCCCTGTGATCAACTGGACACAAGTATCACTCAGCAGGCAAAACTATGGGGTAATTCCATTAGAGAGGAGCTCTGTTTCTCATTTGGGAAAGCATATGCAATAAAGTAGGAGAGGCCCCAGAGGCAGCAGCATTCAGCAGTCTCTATGGGCCCAGAAAAGCCTCCCCTCCTGCAGGGACTAGGAGGACTGCACTTCCAGCATCTCATTGAGGACTCGTGTATGCCTTTTAAAAACACCACTCCCAATACCAACACGCTTATCAGCATAACTCACTAACAGCATTTGCCTTCTGACAGACTCCTGCCCTCTCAGTTTTACAGGTCTCCTTTAAAATACAAACACCACTAGTGCCACCACCATTACTTGTTTTGGCAGTACGATGCTCTGGAGCCCACATACCTGGACCTACAGCAGTTCCGCTTGCGAAGCAGAGCTCCTCAAGGAAGACTTCAATGCTCTTCCCCAGAGCCTTTGTGGGAGCTAGAGGAAGCGGTCACAGTGCACAACCAGCTGTGGTCACAGCCTCAAAAGGCTTATGTGATACCAATCCTGTTGTCGACCACTTCTTTCCTGCCCAGTAGCACAATGTGTTGTTTTGAGAAAGTCGCGGCATTTCATGGACCTTAAATCATGTCTGTTTTGTTTAGCTTCATTCTTCTCTCTCTTCCTGTAAGGCTGACACCACAGTAGCCAAACTCTCAGTGTTCCACTGAACAGTGGATCTCCAAGTAATGAAATCTGGTTCAAAATCACTGTACTGTAATTTCACAGCGCTAAGTATAGGTCAGAGTCTGACTCCTCAGCATTTTTCAGGAGCTTCTGTATTATTTTAACACCATACTCTTGTTACATGCAATCCAAGGCCCTGGTAGAAAAAGAAGTTACAATTTCAACCCAAACTTCCCTGNTTTTTTTTTTTTTTTTTTTGGCTTGTTTATTTTTTAGCATAGTTTAGCTGAAACTGTTGTCATATAGTTGAATTTCTTCAGTGCTGTACTTGGGAAACTTAACAATATTGCATTTTGGACTACAAATAATATAGTCTGGAGGGGGCATAATTTCAAAGTGAAAGAGATAACATCAACCAAAAAGTTGAGTGACCGTTAAAATAATAGTTTCTTCAAACATAAATGACAATTTTGTATGTTGAATCTCCTGTAAGAAACTGTAGTTTCAGAATGAAAAATGGACAGGAACTGTGGGAATTAAAACTTTTCATCACGTAAAGGGTTTAATCAAAATATCTTCCTCTTAAAAGAATTTTAATATGACAATCTTTAGAAATGAAATGCAAACTGGATAGATTTCAGAAGGAAAATTAAGATCATCGGAAATTTGTGAATTTTGAGAAAACCGATGTTTAATGTGATGTCATTTGAATGAAGTATGTTGAAATTTAGTATGTTGTTAAAAATGTTTAAATGTAATATAGTAAAGCTATTAAGATAAACAAACTTAATCAAAGTACCCAAGATATTCTTCTGTGCTTTAAGCTTGTTTCATAATATTAAATAGAATAAAGTCACATGCTTTTTCTATAACAGAAGACAATATGATTACTGTACAATCAAAATCAAACTCATGAGGAAACTTTATTTGCATAACACGTATAGCTATCATGCACAGCATATATAGGCGCAAAAAACAATGCTCCTAGATAATGTAAACCTAAACCCAGGAGAACAGTCTGACTGTTTTATTTTGTGATTCCACTGTTCATGTGAAAATAGTAGTTCAAAAAACAACACAGCAGAAATAACGTTTTACTACAACACTTTCTAAAAATGAGTTAAAACCTTTAAGCTTTAAACTGTATTTATATTTCAGACGCTTATTGTGAAAGCCTTAACTTTGTAGTATCAATTTTAAATACTCACATAAAATTCTTTTCCCCATTTTTGGCATTTTGTCACTTTATTTCTATCCCCTTTCTTTCATTTTTCTGTGAAACTCTTCCTTGCATTTAAGCTCTTACTCACTGAGGAGTGGGGTAGTGCTGTCTCACATGCTCCATGTTACACTTGTAAGGTCTTCCTGCAGGCTCCTGTACACCTGCATGTGATTTTGAGTTGTCAATTGTAAATCTATAACCTAGTTTAAATTCCAGATACCCCAGATTTACTGTTTTCTAGATATGGGTGTGTACAGGAACACATAGCTTACTCAAATTCTTGTAAAGATCCTGTAATAATGGAAATTGTTGTAGTAGTAAGAAACCTATTGTTTTCAAAATTATTATCTATGTGGATATCTTTTGGATATCTATCATTGCCTTTTGTAAGTTTACTAATATCTAATGATTGAGGAAACACTAAGAGTATTTAAAATAATGCATTGAAGTCAGTAGAGAATACTTATTACAATAATGTTTTACTTGATATAGAATTTGTGTTGATCAATTCCTGCCTTATGATGCTATTAAAATAAATGGAAGTGTGTGTCTATGTGTATCATATATAATAAAGCTTTATTTTTGAAGAAAAAAGTATACAAAACCAATAATAGCTTGTAATGTGGGCAGTCAGAATTTCAAAGACAGCTTAAGGCACATTTTGTGTTTATGAATATAGGAGACAACTGGGATAACCACGTTGGTTAATTGATAATTATCATAAATAAAAATTCTGTGAATTAAATTTCCAAAAATAAAAAAAAAAAACAATGCATTAGAAATGACAGAAATGAACTGTTTTTATGGGAAAATCCAGCAGAAAAGAAGGTCTATTTTTCATTTCATAGCATAATCTTTCATACCATAATCTTTCCTAGCTGTTCAAAATAGAAAGAAAAGTAATACAATTCATTTATTGTTCAAATGACGTAAACTAGATGTGGGATTCTCTGCAATGCTGCTCATAACCTGTAGTTTTTTCTTATAGTTTTCTTGCCTTTTTTTTTTTTTTTTCCCATAAAT
>JACDJE010000662.1:0-15582 GCA_016647715.1 Pavo muticus | reverse complement strand
AAAGGTATGTTTTCTGTTCCCATACATCTGAAAGCATGCTCATTTTCTAGAGAAAGCTTATTAAGAAACTAGGAAACATTTTTCTTCTTTTTACATATATATATATATATATATATATTTACTAAATCACTGCAGACCCCTTTTTATTTATCCACATCTAGACAAGTTAAACATAATCGATCTGTAACATCTTAAAGATACATGGACTGATATCACTCTAATTTAGCTTTCAGTTGTTCCTCTGGTTGCTTTCAATATGGCAAATATAATTCTGTATTCCTGAGAAATTTGATCCCAAATCCAATAGCAAAAGATGCCTCTGTTTTTCAAGTTTTTCAATTCCTTTGAGTGAGTGTCTGTGCTGACCTTTGGAACCAGGTAAGTATTACAATAAGCCTAGCAGTTTAAAGAGACTCCATTAAAGAATAAAGTTAGCTGTTATTATTTTTGTTTGTGTTCTTTCATCTTCTTTGCTGTCGTATGTTTTTGAGTGGCTTTTATTTTCTGTGCAGTGATATTGTATATTAGTGATGGTTTCCATGGGCATTGTTCCAAGAATTTCTTAGCAGCAATTGTGTTTTTTTCAGATTGGCTATTTTTCTCATTGATAGCACCCCACGGTAGTTATAATTATTAAGTAAAGCTTTGGTTAGACTTATAGTTTTAACTCTTAAAATGCTTCTTTGATTTCTAATGAAGATGTGATTGCTTTCTCATCTAGATTGTACTTGTAGATTTATTTTAGAATGTGGAAAAGTACGGTAGTAACAGGAACGATTTCAAAAACAATGATTTCATAGAATAAACAAATGGCTAGTCAGGATGGCTAAAATTACTCTGTCTGGAGAGCTCAGAGCTCTAATCAGAGTTGATATGAAAGCTTATGGAGTTCAGATCAAACTTAGTATACTAACATACACTTGCAATTCATAATTATTTTCTTCAAGTAACAAAATATGATAGATCAAGTACTAGATCAGATTACCCAGGGCCCCCATCCCACCTGGCCATAGACACCTCCAGGGAGGAGGCACCCACAATCTCTCTGGGCAACGTGTTCCAGCACCTCACCACTCTCTCAGTAAAAAGCTTCCCTCTGACAGCTAGTCTAAAACTACCTTCCTTTAGTTTAAAACCATTCCCCCTTCTCCTATCTATTTCCTTCATGTTTATATACACATACTTTTACCCTGTTTCACTTCAACAAACAAAATTCTAGGCAATGTTTTTTAGTTGATGAGTGATATTTCACTAGGTGAACACTGTTATTATCATATATAATTTACAATGATGCAGATTTAATATTTTTTATATGAACAACACTGAATGTGCATCCAGATATACTGAGTGCTCTTCACACACGCACACAGACAAAAAAAAAAAGTGATGAAATAGCTATTATTTATATAATTTTAAGAAAAAAATGTACATTTTTTTTCCTAGTTATTCATGCTCTTGCAGTAGTTTATCAAGACTACATTTATTCTCTTTTCTTAATATTTATGTATTCTCCTCAGTTAGATAATTGCAAGTATACATTCAAGATTACTACAGTTTTGAAGCTGTTAAAGAGATGGTGGGTTAATTTGGATGAGATAAGTTGGTACTCTGGGGAGCTGCCACTGCTGTGGACAAAAATGGTTAGAATATGTGACAAACTCCAGTAGATGAAAGCCTCAACATTAGACTTTGTTTTGCAGTGCTGGAACTAGAGTAAGGGGAGAGAAGTACATAATTAAGGTAAATTTGCTAAAGCCCTGGCAACTAGCATTTCCATTAAGGGCTGTACTGCTGTAACTCCATAGCAGCAGAATTCACAAGAGATACCAGAAGATGGAAAGAATCTGTTCCTGCAGAAGCAGGGAGAAAAAGGCAGGCATGCAGTATTTAGTAACCCTTGCTATGATTTGGAATTTATGTATGTTAGATGTGAAGGTGTATTTCTGCATCTATGACTAATCTGTGAAATACCAAAAAAGTGAAAGCTTCTCTTATTACTTGATGTGAGTTAAAGACTGCTCGTACGTACATACAGTGACACTGGAAATATTAAGTGGGAAGTACTGAGTCCTGTACCAGGGGAGGAACAATTCTGTGCAACAGTACATGCTGGGAACTACCCAGCTTGAAAGCAGCCTAGAAGGAAAGGACCTAGAAGTTCTGGTAGACAAGAAGTTGAACATAGGTTAGCAATGTGCCCTTGCTGCTAAGAAGGCTAATCTTACTCTTGGCTGCACCGGGCAAAATATTGCCAGCAGGTCAAGAGAGGGGCTCCTTCCCCCTCACTCAGCTTTGATGAGGCCAAACCTAGAGAACTGTGTCCACAACTGGCCTCCCAAATAGGAGACGTGGACATACTGGAAAGAGTCCAGTGGAAGACCACCAAGGTCATCAAAGGACTGGAACACCTCTACTTTGAGGAGAGGCTGAAAGAACTGGGGCTTGTTCAGTTTGGAGAAAAAGAGGCGCAAGGGGGTTCTTGTCAACGTGTATGAATACCTGAAAGGAGGCTGCAAAGAGGACCGAGCCCAGGCCCTTTTCAGAGGTGCCCAGTACCAGGACAAGAGGCAATGGGCACAGACTGGAACACAGGAAGTTCCATTTGGACACCAGGCAGCACTTCTGTTCTATGTGCATGACAAAGCACTCAAACAGGTTTCTCAAAGAGGCTGGGGGGTCTCTGACCTTGGAGGCTTTCTAAAGCTATCTGGACATGGTCCTGAGCATCCTGCTGCAGCTGTCCCTCCCTGAGCAAGAGTTCTGGAACATATGACTTCTAGAGGTCTCTTCCAACATCAACCGTTCTCTTATTCTGTGTGTGTATAGTGGTTTTGCACCACGGATTGCCTAGTGTTATTAAAATTAGGATAATGAAATTCATAGCATGTAAAAAAAATACTATTTGCTTATGGTTTTAATATTTATTTTATTCAGGGTTATCTGGTGTTTAATTTTCTTCTGAATGAAAGAAGGGAACAGATTCCAGAATGTATTCAGATCCTATCACTTCAGGTTCTGTTCTAATGAAGGACAGTTTTTTTATATTGTTTAGTTCTTCATTTCTTAATAGCAATCTTACAAAGTATTTCTGGGCATTGTGTGAGAAAATACATACTTTAACCTTGTGGTACTTCACAGAATAGTTCCTACTGAGTGTATAAAATTTATCAATTATACATATATATGTATTTTAGTTAGGCATACTGGATTTTTCAGATAATTTTTTAAGGAGTTATTCATGTGCTAATTTAAAATGTGCACCATAATACTATTTTTCCTTTATTTTTTGAAATGAAAATGGACAATCCATCTGAATTAGCTCTTGAAATCTGATCAAATGTTCCAGATGTTCTAGTATGAGCACTACAGTTTGTCTGTGATCCATGTCAAAAATGCAGCTGTCAACACTAAAGAACACCTGCCACCAGTTTGCTCTCAGCAAATTATTTTTCAGTTTTATTAAGGAGTGCAGTAAACTGCCAGAACAAAGCTTTGGTCTCATGTTGAAACCTAAATCACATTCCAAATTTACAATGGGTAAATAAATAAGTTTAAGGAAGTGTACATGGAAATAGCCTTGAATATGCTAAGTTACATACAAAAATGTTTTGCTTCTAAATAATTCTGTGCATTCAGAATGTTGTTCCATGGAGGAACACAAGCTATTAAGAACTGTGCAGTTCACTTTTGGACTGTTGAGATTCTATGTGTAGAGCGTGTAATTGAGAAAGGAATATGAGTCACAACACCTTCAAATAATTAATTTTCCACTTTGCTACTAGGAAGAGAAAATCGTGGGCCATTATCATTTCATTTAGGATGGGTATTTGTATTGGATTTAGAATAAAGCTAGACTGACATTTTGAAGAGAAATGTATTTACATATGACAAAATGCATTCAACAAATCTGTTTACTTTCCAGATATTCTTTCACTGTCTGTCTCACATATAAACCATGGATTCTGGTGCAAGGCTTTCATCTAATCCTCTCTATAGAGAATGTGGTCCATAAATCATATGACAACTTTTTGTTACTTGGGATTTTGAGATGAAGACGAGATATAGCACATTTCATACAGGATCACAAGTTCTAAGACTGAACAATATTCTCCTAAATGAATGATTATACCTTTATCTGCTGTACCACGTTATTGGAGTTTTACAGTTTTGAACTGCATTTATCACTTATATAAGGCTGCACAATCAGCCAGATAGCTATTGCTTCTATCATCTCATGTTTTTAAAANCTTTCTTTCCCCCAGTGAGATAAACATTTTATATCAAAACTTTTTAGCAATATCAAAATGTTTTACATTTATAACAACATATATTCAAAATAATAAAACAAGAAAGGGTGATGCGGGCCATAAATAAATTTAAAGTCTTTTAGACAAACAGATTGCAAAATATGTTTGGATCATGTGGCATTTTTTCATCTTGTTAGTGGTTCAATTCAACTGCTTCTATAACAACTGAAAAAGAAAACAAAGAAAGGTACAAAATGCAAACGAATGTTTTAGGAAAATTTGTTTGAAGAGAGAAAGTTATTTTAAGCTTTTAAAATAGGAGGTATTTCTGTTATTGGTGGTGATTTTTTTGTTTATGTTTTTTTTTTCCTCATAACATAATTTCAGCATCTGCAATGACAGAAAAGTGTGCTCAGAGTCTGAAAATACCTGTATCTGAATGCAGGCAGTGATTCAGGGTTTATGGTGAAAAGTCTGAGGACTTCATATAGGAAAAATTTCCGGACCTGTGTGATTCTCAGTTCTAAATGTTCAACTCAATACTTCATGTTAGAATCTTAAAATATAAAAATAACCTAAATTTATTTTTGGTGGATAAACAATGTTCAAGTATATGTGATTTTTTTCCTGTTTTGTTTTTGAATATGTCTGTAGCACTGGGAAAATATCTGCACTTCCTTGAGCCATCACTAACAAAAACAAGAAAAAAAAATAATACCTAAGAAAGGAAAAAAATGCCAGAATTTGGCAATACCTTAAGCACTGAATGGATTATCATATATAATAATAGGATGTCTAGATTACAGACATACATACTTCTTCTAAACCATGCAGATTACTAATGTAGCTTTTAATCTAATTTTGTATTAATTGCACTTAGTTTAAAAATAAATCCAATAGTATGTTCATGTGGTATTTTTCTTATTCATCCTTTTTTTCTATTATTCAGACATATTAGACTGTGTATTTTGCAATATATCTTTGCAAGATTTTAAAATTTAAGCATTAATCTTTATTAATGTAATACTATAAAGAGAAAAATGCCTGTAGTGAAAAAGTTGGAGACTAATTTGCTGTAGGAAAATATATTTTTTTTATTGTTCTTATTAAGCTTATGGATAACCTCAAGCCTTATTAATTGAATGACTATGGTTATAGTATTTAACAAATTTAACAATTTTAATTTAACAAATAAAAAATTAAATTTAATTTAACAAATATTAATAATTACAAAGAATTATATCCAGTTCCATGAAAGGAATTTTAATTCAATGAGGAATCATTTATATTTGATGTTTATAAAAGAGTTGTGCTGTATAAATCTTTCTTCCTCTGCTTATACAGAGGAAACTGATTTTTCACATACCCAGATTTATAAACGTCCACCCCCATTCAGTACTTTCACTCCAATGCATGTTCATCAGTTTTCATAGAGCACTGACTCTTGTCGTACATGAAATGTATATTCTCTATTATTACATCGATTATTTTGATTTCATACCTGGAGCCAGNTGGGTAAAATGCAGAAAATAATAAGTAAGAAAAATAAGTAAGTATGTAAATGGATAAGCAAAAAAAACTACTTTACAGGACACTTTCACTTAAGTTTGTCTTCAACTGTTGCTATTTATCCTTTGTAAACTTCAAATAATCTTACAGACCAGTATTAATCAGGAATGGAATAGTGAAGAGAAGTGTGTAGATAAGAGGAAAAAAGAAATTATTTGAACAGAAGCCTCAAATTTTGTTTTCAAAAATTTTGAAGGATTTTTTTTTTTTAATTCAGAACTTTAAAACCCTGGTGACATGATTTTTCTTTTTTTTTTCTCTTTTCTTCCTTTCTGCTTACCTTTCTTTTTTGCTCTCTTTCCTTCCTTTTTTATTTCTTCATTTGTTTCCTTCCTTATTTTTCTTTTCCTTCTTTCTTTCTTTCCTTCTTTCTCTACTTCCTTCCTTCTTTCTCTTTTAAGCATTCCATCTATAGAATGATTCCTAGCTACATTCATTCAGCCATTAAAAAAAAAAAAATATGTCTGTTTCTCTCAAAGTAATAACAAAATCACAGGGGCACAGAATCACAGGGGTTAGAAGGGACCTCAAGAGATCGTGGAGTCCAACTGCCCTGCTAAAGTAGGCACCACAAGTACGCATCCAGACAGGACTTGAATATCTCCATAGAAGAAGACTCTACAACCTCTCTGGGCAACCTGTTCCAGTGCTCCATCACCCTTACATCTTACATTATGAAGAAGTTCCTCCGCATGTTATTATGGAACTTCCTATGTACAAGTTTTAGGCCATTACTTCTTGTCCTATCACTACACACTACTGAGCAGAGCCTGGCCTCATTCATTTGCCTCCCACCTCCCTTTAGATCTTTACAAACTTTTATCAGATTCCCTATCAGGCTTCTTTTTTCAAGGCTGAACAGACTCAGGTCATTTCATTACAGGGGAGATGCTCCAGGCCCTTTATCATCTTTGTGGCCCTCTGCTGGACTCCTTCTAGGAGGTTCCTGTATGTTTTGAACTGGAGAGCCCAGAACTGGCACAGTACTCTAAATGAGGCCTTATCAGGGCACAGTAGAGGCATAGGATCACCTCCTTTAACCTGCTGGCCATGCTCTTTTTAATGTATCCCAGGATACCATTGATCTTGGCTACAAGGGCACACTGTTGGTTCATGGCCAACCTGTCATCCACCAGGACCCCAAAGTCCTCCTCCGCAGAGCTCAACTCCAGGTCATCCACTAACCTATACTAATGCATGCAATTATTCCTCCCCAGGTCCAAGACTTTAGACTTGCTCTGGTTAAACCTCATCAGCTTCCTCCCTGCCCACCTCTCCAGTCTGTACAGTTCTTGTTGAATGGTAGCACAGCCTTCCAGCATCTTACCTACTCCCAGCTTTGTATCATCAGCAAAATTCCTGAGAGTGGGCTCTATCCTTTCATCCAGGTCACTGATGAAGATGTTGAACAAGTCTGTACCCAGCAACAACCCATGGGGCGCACTGCTAATTACATGCCTCCAACTATACTCTGGCTATTTATTTCCATGTAAGCTACAAGTGGCACAAGAAGTACAATAACACTACTTTATAGAGAAAATTCTCAACTATAAAATACTATTTTTCAACAAAGTCTCCGCCATTAACATACTTGCTTGGATGATCTGCATGCTGTTCTTTATTTCATATTGTGACAGCTGCGCAAGATTGTCTAGAACATGGCTTGTCTTTCATGTTGCTGTCACCATTGCTGAAACGCATTATCCACTACCTCACTGTGCTAACATCCACTGTTTCATCTCCATAAATGTTCAGCAAGCATCAGTGGATGTCAGTGGATTCAATATTTTCTGTCTGGAGCAATTCAACAAATGCATTTGCTTCATACACACTTCTATGTCAGATTCCATTTTGTCAGACTTCCCCAGTGCAGCCATCTGTCACAGAGCCACAAAATTTTATGGAATATTGGCAGGAAGGTTCAAACTCTACTGCCATCCCACCAACATCCTCCTCTGCTATCATGCGTTAACATAATAAAGTAGAAGGCATTACTTTCAGCTCAACTCTCACAGTAATGAAAAAATATCCTATGATTAACTCAAATTGAGAAAAAGAGTCTATTTAAGTCATCCGGAATGTCTGAAAACATGCAGACTAACATCATGTAGTTAGAGCAAGAGATTATGTAAATCTAAGACTTTTATGAGCATGAATTACTTATGTTCCACAATTCAGTGTGATCTAGCCACAGTACCATCTTAGTTGGTTTGTGGAAAGTAAAAAGAATTTAATGCAGTTTTCCACTAGCACAGAATGGCTACAGGCACTCTTACAGTGATGGACTTCCTCATCACTTGTGCAGCATAAATTAAAAACTTTGTGGACAGGGTACATAAGCGTAGCCTGGGGAGAGTGAGCATGCAGCTGTGCGATACTTAGCTGGCTTCAGGGTTAAACCATAATAGTGTGGTAAGACCACAGATGAGCTAATCTATCAACACATTTTCAGCTCTTTATACACTTGAGTAAACTTACTGTCTGTTCGAATTTACAAGAGTATTCTTGCATATTGCAAAGGGTTTCAGAATAGATGTCAGAATACACAGGATCTGAGGAATTAGGCCCTATTTCATAAGGAATTTACATTTCTCTCTTTTCTCTAATGGTCTGTGTACGACAGGATATTTTCTTATGTTTTTTTTTCATCTCTTATAAAATCATTGAATAGACGTAATAGGGTTTGGAAGAGACCTCTGGAGATCATTGAGTCCAACCCAACTGCTAAAAATATGTTCCCTACAAAAGATCACACAGGAAGGTGTCCAGATGGACAGAATCACAGAACTGTAGGGGTTAGAAGGGACCTCTAGAGATCATCAAGCCCAGTCCCCCTGCAAAGCAGACCCCCTGCAGCAGGCTGCACAGGTAGGTGTCCAGGTGGGTCTTGAATATCTCCAGAGAAGGAAAATCCACAACTTCCCTGGGCAGCCTGTTCCAGTTCTCTGTTAACCTCACAGTAAAGAAGTTTTCCTCATATTTTTAAGGAACTTCCTGTGTTGCAGTTTTTACCCCTTGCCCCTTGTCCTGATGCTGCACAACACTGAAAAGAGCCTGGCCCCATCCATTTGACTTGTGCATTTTTGGTGTTTATAAACAGTGATGAGATCTCCTGCTATTCTTCTCCAGGCTGAAGGATCCCAGGTCTCTCAGTCTTTCCTTGTATGGAGATGCTCCTGGTCCTTAATCATCCTTGTGGCCCTCCACTAGACTCTCTCTAGAAGATCTCTATCTTTTTTGAATCGAGGAGCCCAGCACTGGAACAGTCTTCCAGATGTGGGCTTCACTAGGGTAAAGTAGAGGGGAAGGAAGGATTACCTCCTACTGGCCATGGCCTTCTTGATTCACCCCAGAATACCGTTAGTCTTTGTGGGCACAAAGGCATACTTCTTGCTCATGGCAAGCCTGTTATCCACGAGGACTCCAAAGTCCTTCTCCTCTGAGCTCATTTCCATCAGATCATTCCCAAGGCTGTATTGCTGCATACAGTTATTCCTCCTCATGCGCAGAACTCACACTTGATCATGTTGAAGTTCATCAAGTTGCTCTCTGCCCAACTAACTAGTCTATTCCCACCTTACTGAATGGCAGCACAGCCTTCTGATGTGTCAGCCACTTCTCCCGGATTCCTATTGTCAGCTGAGGTTGGATTCTATCCCTTCATCCAGATTGCTCATGAAGATAATGAACAAGACCATACACCTGGGCTGCACTGCTACTTACAACACCAACTAGACTTTGCACCATTGATCTGCCGTTGACCACCATCTGAGCTTTACCAGCTTTGCCAGTTCTGAAGTTACCTCACAGTCCACTCATCTATCCCACACTTCCTTAATTCATTACAAGAATGTTGTGGGAGACTATGTAAAATGCCTTGTTGAAGTCAACACTGCTGTCTCCCCATCTACCCAGCCAGTGTTGATATCATAGACGGCTACCAGATTGATTGAGCATGATTTCACCTTGGTGAATCCATGCTGACAAATCCAAATAATCTTTTTCTTCAAATTACTTGCAGATGACACGAAGAATAAGTTGTTCCATCACCTTCCCAGGAATGGAGGTGAGGCTGACTGGCCTATAGTTGCCTGGATCTTCCTTCTTGTCCTTTTTGAAGACTGGGGTGACATTGACTATCCTCCAGCCTTCAGGTACCTCTCCCATTCTCCAAGAAAATAAGAGAGCAGCTTGGGAATCACTTCTGCTATCTCCCTCAACATTTGTGGGAATATGTTGAGGCCCATGGATTTGTGGGCATCGATTTTGCATAAACAATCTTAGACCATAACTGATCTATCTATTGTTAATCTGATGGTTTTAAAATGTTTTCTTAGTTTATCCTATTATTTATGCATTCATATGTGTTTAAACACATAAAGAAAAAAAATATACAGTTAATAAATATATAATAAACACCTCAGAAACTTCCAAGCACTGCTAAATAAAGATCTACTTTCTTCTGAAGCATTAGAGAAATAATAATTACATCTTTAGAAGAAAGAAAAGAGAGAATCTCAGTAGAATCAAGGAAAATGCTGTAAAAAATAGTGTCTACGAAGGTTTTTACATATATCCGTAGTTTCCTCTCTGACATAACCCTAAACAAACAACATTACATTATGTCATGTATGTAAAACAATAGCTAATATAAATTTAGTCTCAGAGAGCAAATTAAAACCTGTTTAACAAAACTGGAACAGCTTATGGTGCTGAGCACAGAATTTAGCATTTGCCTGATAAACTTCGCTGAGATGATACACGCAATAAAAATATTATTCAGGAAGTGACAGTCTCTACTTAGTTCTCTATGTACAAATTATGTCAAAAAATTTGGAGCAAAGTAGTTCATTAATTAAACATTATTTTTTTCTTGTCACTAAGACTGATGAATTTACATATCCAAACAGAATTTCACAAAAAGTGTAATACTGAGATTAACATAAGACCTTAGAAACATAGTTCTAAATAATTCATAAATTACTAAATGCAGCATTATATTATATTTTAAAATTAAATGTAAGTAAGAATATTTTCACAGGGAAAATGAATGCAGTGCATTTTATGTTACTGTATTTTCACAGCTATTGAAACAGCTGAAGATATTTTACATTAAGTAAAAATCTGTTAGGCACAAATTTACATATATAAATAATTCCTCTTTATTTGCCTCTAAATAATAAATATTTTGAAAAATGTTTTGTCTATTAGGAAGCATTGATACTAAATAATATTGCATAATAAACATGAAAGTATTCTCACTTTTACTTCATTACAGTCACTTTAATCAAAAATTATTATCTGTTTCTAGCGTCTGTTTATTCTAAATTTATATTTATCCTCATAATTTTGTTTGGATAAAGGCCATATGTTATATCTGTCATTGGTCCAAATCTTGATCAATCAAGTAGTGACAGACTGAGTCCTGTGATTTCATAGAGGACGGTATTTTGACACATAGTCAATCCAGTGAAACAGCTTTCTAAAGAAAAATGTGTTGAAGGAAACCAAGAGAAGTAGAAGGTATTGGGGGGGGGGAGAATCATCACGTGTACTTAATAGCTGTCCAAGAGACAAATTGCCAGAAGATTGCTGTCTGCCTAAAGGAAAATGTTCTTTCTAAATATTTTAACAGTTTTATATGGATATTGCTGTGAATGTTTTCCAAAACTGCAATACTATTTTTTCATCCTCTGATATGCAGTAAACTATTCTTTTAAAAATATTGACCTAAAAAACCTAATACTGTATTGAAATTTAGCAAAACAGCAGTGAATTATTTAAAATGAAAAACTGATTACTTGCCTGTATGTCCTCAAAAGCATACTGTACCTGTTCTTGCTCCTGAAAGTACTGAATGCTTTAAGATTTGCATTAAACTGTTTTCAGTGCCTCACTTAATGATTATAGATCTGAGCATTACAAAGAATTATAGATTTTTTTCCAATGTAAGGATATTAATAATTGTGTTGCTTACTTCAGGGAATTCCATTTTGGAAGCAAACCAGTCAGTCTCCTACAAACCATTTCCAGAATGTGCAAGCATATTCCATGCAATTTTTCCCTGGCAAACAAACACCTTAACATTTAGTAGTGTGAAAAATATTCTATATTCTACATTTTTTCATAAATTGTCGACTCCCTGTCTGCAACCCCAAAATGCATCAGCATATACCAAACTTTTTTTCCAGCTATAAGAAAGTTTTAATTGAAAACAAGAGCGCTGGGTTTGAACACGGCTTCAGCACATTATCAATTAAATTAGAAGGGGCTTTTCATTTAAGTTCCAATGTTGATACGTCACTATGCCCTGTCACTTTGAAAAGTGATAGTGCTTTGTTATCAGTGCAGAGTGCAGGCAGCCTCCTGATCTAGAGGTAAACTAAAATAGGCTGCCAGGGTGATGAAAGTGCTATGCACATGTTGCATTCTCCTCCAGCTGGAGATGCGGAGGGACAGTGCTGACACACTGTTTTGTTCAGACAAGCAAGTTGATCATATCCCAGTGCCTGATTTTCTGACATTAAAAGAAAAAAAAAGAAAAAAAAAAAAAAGAACTTAAAGCAAACAAAAAAATTCGTTACAGTTCAGCTCAAGGAATAGATTCAGAGAATGCAGTAGCATTTCTCTTTAATAAATGATTCCTTGTATGTTTACTTATCATCTCTTTTGGCAGGATGAAGCTTTGTGGGATTAGTCGTTATTGGGAGCTCTGTATGCACAGGAGTTACAAGATTTGAGGGATGTTCATATCTCATATTCAAGTTTTAGATGCAAAGTGGGTATGAGAAAGTAAATCTCACATCGGCTTCCAAGATTAAAAATTAGTATAATTCTTTAATATTTGAAGATACATTTTATATAGTTCCAAACTGTAATGCTCTGAAAGAAAATAGATCTGATCACATTTTCCTGGTGTTTTTCCCTACCATGAGTGTCTTTCTGGACCTGGAATGTCAATCTATCTACAACCTATTTGCAGAATGTTTTGTCTAATCTTTTCAGGCCCCTAGTCTAATGATTTTTCTGACAATAAGTAAACAAATAAATAACATCTTATTTGTTCTTAACAAGATAAAGGGAAGGCACATCATTTCCCACCTTCCTTGACAGCCCAAACTAAATCATATAGGATATACAGCAACTTTATGGCTCATGTGGCCACCTAACTGCCTTCCCAGTTTTTGCCTTAGCATACTACTCTGACTCTATTTGCATTACATAAGTTTCATTCTATTTTTATGGACTTAAAATATGTACGTATTTGGGATAGAATAAGCAGAGATTACCCATTTCAAAATCAAGCAATATAATTACATAAAATAAGGCTTAAGCACTTAAAATATTGATTTGAAGCTATTCAGTTTACTTCACAACTTTTGCTGCTAAAAAACAGTGCTAACTGAAAAGCCAACTAATCCAGCAAATCTATGATACAAGGATGTAGAATATCAAAGATTTTATCCTAGGCAGCATGCCTGATATAACTGATAATCATGTATGTAAAAACAGAAGTGGTATATCAATAATAAGCAACAATGTTGAGTATTACTTCACCTGATTTCCCACACTGATGAAATCTTTCAGATAGTCTGGACAACCTGTCTGAGTGCTTTGTCATGCACACAGAACAGAAGTGCTGCCTGGTGTCCAAATGGAACTTCCTGTGTTCCAGTCTGTGCCCATTGCCTCTTATCCTGGTACTGGGCACCTCTGAAAAGGGCCTGGGCTCGGTCCTCTTTGCAGCCTCCTTTCAGGCATTCATACACGTTGACAAGAACCCCCTTGCGCCTCTTTTTCTCCAAACTGAACAAGCCCCAGTTCTTTCAGCCTCTCCTCAAAGTAGAGGTGTTCCAGTCCTTTGATGACCTTGGTGGTCTTCCACTGGACTCTTTCCAGTATGTCCACGTCTCCTATTTGGGAGGCCAGTTGTGGACACAGTTCTCTAGGTTTGGCCTCATCAAAGCTGAGTGAGGGGGAAGGAGCCCCTCTCTTGACCTGCTGGCAATATTTTGCCCGGTGCAGCCAAGAGTAAGATTAGCCTTCTTAGCAGCAAGGGCACATTGCTAACCTATGTTCAACTTCTTGTCTACCAGAACTTCTAGGTCCTTTCCTTCTAGGCTGCTTTCAAGCTGGGTAGTTCCCAGCATGTACTGTTGCACAGAATTGTTCCTCCCCTGGTACAGGACTCTTCATTTCTCATCAGTGGTCCTCATGAGGCTAATGCCAGCCACTTTCTCTAGCCTGTAAAGGTCCATCTGGATGGCAGCATGACTCACAGGTGTATCAAGAGTTCCCCTTATTTTCTATCATCTATAATCTTGCTCTGCTCCACCAGAATCCCCCTCCCACCCTCTCTTTGTTTCTCTTCAGAAAATTCTTTAGTCAAGTCAGCAAGCAGATCTGTACAGGAAAATCAAATCTACGATCAGAGATAGTTGTTTGTATAACAAACAAGTTATTTCTAGTTGTATTTTTACTTCTGAAATGATATATTTTAGTTCTTATTTCAGACATAGGAAGACATACACACATGTAAACACACTTCCTCAATCTTTTTCTCTCTTTCTGAGGAAAAAAAATACTGTTATCCCACTAGGACTTCCTCAAGACAGAAAGACAAAACATGCAACAGATCATATTATCAGTGAATGCACTTAGATAATGTCATTAACACTGCAAAGAATTTGGAAACATATAAGAACCAAAATAAATTTAGTTGCATGTGACAAATCGCACTGAATTACATCTTGTTTAAAAAAAGTATTTTTCTATCTGGAGGTCATTTTGCATGCTGTTAGTCAATCAAAACACACAGAATAACTACTAGAGGAAGCAGGACATTGGAATACTGCAATGCTACAATACAGTGAAAAACAGAATAAGGCACTGTGACAAGGCTAGCAAGATATATACATCTGCAGCAGACCAGAAGCAATTTTATTCCTTGTTTGTTTGCTTTCTTATTAATTGAAAAAGAGATCATAAGAGGGACTATAATTGAAATTCTTTTACTTTCTTGGAGCTGGTGGAAGAGTCAAAAGTCAAAATAATAACAATAGCTTGTTTCTGTTGGTGGTAGGGGGAGATTTTTTTGCTATTCCCTTTACATTTGTAATGCTTTTTCTCTATGCTTGACATTTCTGTACAATCCATTTAGCAGCATTTTAAAAATGGGATTATAGTTGAAGTAGTTTCCAGTTCTGGCATGAACAACACATAAAATATTAAATGCCTGTCTATCAGAATTTCTGAGTTATACAACTAGTTCTAGTAAATACAAACTTTAATTCATTGTTTGCTTAAGTCATTGTTTTACTTAAGTTTTTCTGGCCACATATGGATATCATGCAATTTAGTAGAAGAGAATTTATTGGATATCGGGGAGGAAATCTCCATGTTTGCTTTGTTCTGATTATTTGTTACAGAATATGTGAAGCTACCAAGAAGAAGAACCGCAGAGTGGTTCAACTTGGTTGGCATATATGGAAACTGTCTAGTCCAACATCCTGCTCATGCAGGAGCAGCTACATCAGGTTGTGAAGGATGTGTCCACACAGATTAAAATACTTTCAGGGATGGAATTTCACAACCTCTCTGAGCAACACATTCCAGGGTATTACCCTACCACTACATTAATAAAAAACTATGCTCTCATATTATCTGAATTTCCACTATTTTTGTTAGTGCCTGTCACGGGTTATCTCTGGATACAAGTCCGTGACAGGGGGGCACAGGCCCCGGAAAAAAAAACGGAAGAGCGAGG
>JACDJE010002427.1:191628-203011 GCA_016647715.1 Pavo muticus | reverse complement strand
GTGGCACAGAGCGCATGGCACAGGGGGGTGGCACAGGGGGGTGGCACATGGCTCAGGGCACATAGCACAGAAGGATGGCACAGGGCACGGGGCACAGGAGGGTGGCACAGGGTGCGGGGGGGTGGCACAGGGTGCAGGGTACAGAGGGATGGCAGAGGGTGCAGGGGGGTGGCACACGGCGTGGGGGGGTGGCACAGGGCGCAGGGTGTGGCACAGAGCGCATGGCACAGAGGGGTGGCACAGGGGGGTGGCACATGGCTCAGGGCACATAGCACAGGAGGATGGCACAGGGCGCAGGGCACAGGAAGATAGCAGAGGGTGCAGGGGGGTGGCACACGGCGTGGGGGGGTGGCACAGGGTGCAGGGTGTGGCACAGAGCGCATGGCACAGAGGGATGGCACAGGGGGGTGGCACATGGCTCAGGGCACATAGCACAGGAGGATGGCACAGGGTGCAGGGGGGTGGCACAGGGTGCAGGGGAGTGGCACACGGCACAGAGGGGTGGCACAGGGGGGTGGCACATGGCTCAGGGCACAGGAGGATGGCACAGGGTGCGGGGTGGTGGCACAGGGTGCGGGGGGGTGGCACACGGCACAGAGGGGTGGCACAGCGTGAGAGGCAACGCAAAAGAGTTTTCGGAGCCCGGATCTCTGGTGAGAAAGTTTTAATTCGCGATTGCAGCGGCGGGCCTCGTGCAAGCCGGAACGCACAACGAAACCCACACCGCTGCTTTGTATCCCCCGCCCCCCCGATGCTAATTACTCCGCCCCGTTCCTCGTTCACTGAGCACTCCGGGCTCACAATCTGACACCTGCTATTGTATTTACAGCCAGGTTGCACCTACCTTTAATCTCTCTCGTTAACACTTCATGACGCGTTACCTCCTAATCTTGCCTGCCCCATCCACCTCCCGAATCGCGGCAGTGGAGCCTCCCGCTGTCTGCCCGCCTGCGCGTCCAAGCGCGTCCCAGCCGCTATTTGAGGGCGGACCGGCGGGGTTTTCCACTCGCAAAGACGCAGTTTTATCCCTCACGAGCGTAATTGCGCGGGGTGATGGCACGGGGTGACGGCACGGCGGGGCTGTGGCACATGGAGTGCAGCGCAGCGATGGCACGGCGGGCTCTGCGCGCACCCGCACTGCGTCCCTTTCAGCACTGGGCCAGGCTGAAATGCCTGGCAATGAGCAGGGCTCGGGGTCCCCGTCTCTGCGCACCGTCCCCGTGTCACACACCGTCCCCATCTGTGTCACACACCGTCCCCGTGTCACACACCGTCCCCATCTGTGTCACACACCGTCCCCGTGTCACACACCGTCCCCATCTGTGTCACACACCCCCCCCATCTGCGCAGCGTCCCGCCCCATCCCGCAGAACACGCGCACGCCGCTCGGCCGCCGTCCCCGCGGCTCTCCCAGCGCCGGGCGGTGGGCCGGGCCGTGACGCACCCCCAGGACCGCAGAAGGGGTCCCGCAGCGCGCGGTGCGGTTGCCGGGCGGTGACGGCATAAGGTCCCCAGGGCACCGCGTTCCGTGGCCGCCTCAGCCGCCGTCCCGCCGCGCCCCGCAGCGCCATGTGCCGCCGAGCCCTCCGCTCCCGTTCCCGGTCCCGTTCCCGGTCCCGTTCCCGGCTCCGCTCCCCGCCCCGGCGGCGTAAGAGCGCAGCGCGGCGCGGCCGCCGTCGCGGGCGGCGCCGTGCGATGCGTCGGCGGAGAGGTGCGGGCACCGCCCGGGGGACGGGGGGGGTCCCGAGCCGCGAGCCCCGGCCCGAGCGCGGCGCTCCGCTTCTCCTCTCCCTCTCTTCTCTCCGCAGGCGTCCGCGTCTCGACGGTGTATTACTACCGGAGGGGCCGCTGCGGCTGAGCGCTTTGAGCGCGGCCCCGGGGACACCGCGGCTCCGGTGCGATAAATGCCATCGTCACCGCACCGCCGAGCTCTCGTCCTTTCTTGCGCCGCCCGCTCCCCTCTGGTCCCCCCCGGCCCCCCCCGGCCCCCACCGCTGCCCGCACTGCTGCTCCCAGCCCCGCACGGGGGCACACGGCCTCTGTCCCCGTGTGGATACGTTGTGACAGCATCCCTCTGCACGACCACGGGCACATGCACATGGCACAGGGGGATGGCACGGGGATGGCACAAGGGGATGGCACGAGGGTGACATGGGGATGGCACAAGGATGGCACAAGGATGGCACGGGGATGGCACAGGTGGATGGCACGAGGGTGACATGGGGATGGCACAAGGATGGCACAAGGATGGCACAAGGATGGCACGGGGATGGCACGGGGGTGGCACGAGGATGACATGGGGATGGCACGGGAATGACATGGGGATGGCACGGGGATGGCACAAGGATGGCACGGGGATGATATGGGGATGACAAAAGGATGGCACAAGGATGGCACGGGGATGGCAGAGGGATGGCACTGGGATGGCACGGGGATGGCACAAGAATGGAACGGGGATGACACGGGGATGACATGGGGATGGCACGGGGATGGCACGGGGATGGCACGGGGGGATGGCACAGAGGCACAGGGTGATGGCACAGAAGTATGGCACAGGGGGACGTCACAGTGGGATGGCACGGGGATGGAACGGGGATGACACAGGGATGGCACACGGATGGCACAAGGATGGCACGGGAATGACATGGGGATGGCACGGGGATGGCACAAGGATGGCACTGGAATGACATGTGGATGGCACAGGGATGGCACAAGGATGGCACGGGGATGATATGGGGATGACACAAGGATGGCACAGGGACGGCACAAGGATGGCACAAGGATGGCACGGGGTGGCACGGGGATGGCACAAGGATGGCACGGGGATGATATGGGGATGACAAAAGGATGGCACAAGGATGGCACGGGGATGGCACGGGGATGGCACTGGGATGACGCAGGGATGGCACAAGGATGGCACGGGGATGGCACTGGGATGGCACAGGGATGGCACTGGGATGGGACGGGGATGGCACGGGGGGATGGCACAGAGACACAGGGTGATGGCACAGAAGTATGGCACAGGGGGACGTCACAGTGGGATGGCACAGGGGGATGGCATGTGGCACATGGCACAAGGGGATGGCACCGGGGATGGCACGGGGGNCCCCTTCCAACCCCACCATGCTGTGGTTCCATGATCTGCCCTGCTGGAGCCAATCTCTGCTCCAGGCAGTGTGGAAATGGCATTTTCCCTGCTCTTTTTTAATGCTGCACTGTTGAATTCTTATAGCAGGTGTTCATATCAGTTCCAGTTGCTGTGTTTGACACTTGGGAAGTCTGAGTTACGGATATATATACATCAATACCATCGCTTATGGAGTCAAGGGGAGCTTTCAGCTGACGTGCCAACATCCAGCTCTTCTGGAGCTCGATGGCTCGGCTCAGCCAGCGGCTGCATCACAAACTGCAGGCCTGAAGATCACACAGGTGGCAGCCAAAGCACAGGGGTTGCCCCCACAGTGCCCAGGCATGTCAGGGCTGTGATGCTGGCTCAAGGAGGAGGCAACACATCCCAACACATCCTCACAAACTGCAGGCCTGAAGATCACACAGGTGGCAGCCAAAGCACAGGGGTTGCCCCCACAGTGCCCAGGCATGTCAGGGCTGTGATGCTGGCTCAAGGAGGAGGCCCTGCTGGAAGCCACAGCCCTTCTCTGGAGGACCCCATCCATGGCAGCGATGGCAGATGGGTGATGGGGGTCCCCTTCCTTCATCTGAGGGGGCAGATAGGAGCTCATGTGTGTGTCAACACAGCCTGTCCTGTGCCAAAGGCAAACCCAGCCTGTGCTATCGAGGCATTACTGTGCTGACAGTGGTACGTGGGACTCCTCAGCTCATCAGCAGTGACTGCGGTGCACGCTGCGTGGGTGCAGCTGTGTAGAAGTGGGCTGCAGACACCAGCATTGCATGGGGGTTTCATTTGCCGTGCAGTCCAACAGGAGCTGACCTAAAGGAAAGTAGAATGGGTTCATTGCAAAGGGGACACTGATTGTGTCCATACAGCAAAGGGGAGCCCCCCTTTGGTGTCTGCTCCAGCAATCCAGGCCAAGGGGTGCAGTACCCCTGGGCCGTGTCCTGGTGTGGGTGGGGGTGCTGACTGCACCCTTCTCCAGTCCCCATTGGGCATCAGGAGGGCTGAGCACTGCTCTCTGTGTTGCTTTCTGAGCTTAACCTTGATGAATGCCCTTCCAGGTGTGCCCCTGCCCTGGTGCAGGGCGCCGTCATTGCCTTCCAGTGCAGCACAGAGCACTTCTGACAGCTGTCTGCATGGCTGTGAGCGGTGTAAGGGCTCGGATACTGCTGCAGATGGCGGCACCTGCAGCGGGGAGGGGAGGGGAGGAGGGTCCCGTGCCCAGGGAAACAAAAACATCATCTGGGGCAACAGAAAGGATCTGGGGAGAAGGTTCCAATCCGGGGGCAATGCGGTTAATTTCACCCGCAGCCCAATTAGTGACCAATCACAGCTCTGCGGTGAGCACAGCCCGAGCCTCAGCGTGTCCCGCATCTCCATCGAGTGCCATAGGCCTGGACCAGAACGGGGCTGTGGGGAGGTGGGGGAGCGTCAGAGGGTCGATGTGAATGCTTGCACAGTGAGAGCGCGGGGAGGGATCCTTTGGACACCTTTTATTGCCCCGTGCCACCCCATGGCCGTGTGCCATCACCACCTGCCCCGTGCCACNAAGGATGGCACAAGGATGGCACGGGGATGGCACAGGTGGATGGCACGAGGGTGACATGGGGATGGCACAAGGATGGCACAAGGATGGCACAAGGATGGCACGGGGATGGCACGGGGGTGGCACGAGGATGACATGGGGATGGCACGGGAATGACATGGGGATGGCACGGGGATGGCACAAGGATGGCACGGGGATGATATGGGGATGACAAAAGGATGGCACAAGGATGGCACGGGGATGGCAGAGGGATGGCACTGGGATGGCACGGGGATGGCACAAGAATGGAACGGGGATGACACGGGGATGACATGGGGATGGCACGGGGATGGCACGGGGATGGCACGGGGGGATGGCACAGAGGCACAGGGTGATGGCACAGAAGTATGGCACAGGGGGACGTCACAGTGGGATGGCACGGGGATGGAACGGGGATGACACAGGGATGGCACACGGATGGCACAAGGATGGCACGGGAATGACATGGGGATGGCACGGGGATGGCACAAGGATGGCACTGGAATGACATGTGGATGGCACAGGGATGGCACAAGGATGGCACGGGGATGATATGGGGATGACACAAGGATGGCACAGGGACGGCACAAGGATGGCACAAGGATGGCACGGGGTGGCACGGGGATGGCACAAGGATGGCACGGGGATGATATGGGGATGACAAAAGGATGGCACAAGGATGGCACGGGGATGGCACGGGGATGGCACTGGGATGGCACGGGGATGACGCAGGGATGGCACAAGGATGGCACGGGGATGGCACTGGGATGGCACAGGGATGGCACTGGGATGGGACGGGGATGGCACGGGGGGATGGCACAGAGACACAGGGTGATGGCACAGAAGTATGGCACAGGGGGACGTCACAGTGGGATGGCACAGGGGGATGGCATGTGGCACATGGCACAAGGGGATGGCACCGGGGATGGCACGGGGGATGGCACCGGGGATGGCACAGGGATGGCACAGCGGGATGGCACGGGGGGGATGGCACAGGGCACGTGGCACAGGGCACGTGGCACAGGGGAATGGCACGGGGATGGCACAGAGGCACAGGGTGATGGCACAGGGGTGACACTGGGGTTGGCACTGGGCTGGCGCAGCGCTCAGCACGCAGGCACGGGGCGGCGGCGCAGCGCACGCCGCGCAGAAGCGCCGAGCACGCAGCCAGCAGCGGGGGGCGGGGCTTAGTAGCGCTCGGCCAATGAGAAGCTGGGACATGGGTCACGTGTTTCGGACGGGCTATATAATGGTGCGCGGCTGCACGGCGGAGCAGTCGCCCCGTCGGGGCGGTCGGGTGCGGGTTGTTGTGCTGTAGCTCTGCGGGGCTGCCGGCGCTCAGCGAATTGGATTGTTTGGATGACTCGCCTCGTCGTCCGCCTGATCAGGCGCCCTGGTGCTGTCGTGACCCCGGTAACCACGGAAGGGGAGCCGGTGTGGTCGGGGCTCTTAGTGCTGCCCCCTGAGCTCAGCTCCAACATCGGCGCCATCCCTGCGAAAGGGACATCAGCTGAAGGAGGAGCTCAAGCAGTGCCAGAAGGGTCTCCCGAGTCCCCCTTCACCCACAACGATCCCTACTGATGGTCCTGTGTGCCCTCCCAGGGCCGTTCCGTGGTGCTGGGGGGATGTGAGCACTTAGCAGCAGTGAGGTGAGAGGCTTTAAGAAGGGAATGCAGTCCTTGGTGGGAGACTCTATTGGGTTAGCAGTTCTGGGGACCCGGTGCTTATTCCTGGGGTGAGGTGGTGCCTATTTGAGTGTGCTGTTCAATGGGGAGGAAAGAGGGAGTGGGAGGGAATGCATCCACCAGGACCTGGGGTTGTCCTGGCAGGTGAGAAATGCCCAACAACAGCCCCGGATGGGGCAGTAATAATGATGGAGATGGGGGCATATGAAGGACTTGTGAGAAATAGCAACCCTAGGAGCAGTGCTCCGCTCTCAGAACATTCTCTCATTTGAATGGGAAGACCCAGCAATGGCACACACAGCAATAGGGTGGGCTGCATTGCCCCAGGGGTTTGCTGGATCACCTTGGTTTGGAGGAATGAGGTTCAGGAGGTGCCTTTGGGTGAAGGGGAAACGTGGTTCACGTCATCCGGGGTGAATGGGAATGGTGTAATGGTGCTGCAGTGAGTGGGGGAACGGGAGGGAGGCAGAAGTGGGGGCTGCCTTGTAGGTGGAGATCTCAGCCTTGGGAGCTGCAGGGTTTGGGTGTGTGTGGGGATGGAGCGTGCTCTGAACAGGGTGGAGCTGGGATGGGTTGGAGGGAATGACCTCAGTGGGGAAGGCAAGAGAAGAAATCCAAGCAATCAGGCAGCCAAACTGAGTGCTGTACCGGGACAGAAAGCACTGATTGGCTGCTGGGTAATTAATGGGTTAATTGGGTAATTAATGCCCATTAATTGGAGCTTCGTGTGCTGATGCTGTTAGACCAGGAAAGGTATTTCTCTCCTCTGCAGGAGGTTTGGAAAGCGCTGAGCTGGCATTCCTGGCTGCCATCTGAGGACAAAGAAATGGGGATGGCAGAACTGAGAGCCTGATGGGGAGCTGAGGGTCCCCAGGGCCTCCGGAGGGGAACTGAGGCCCTGTGATGGGGTAACAGTTCATTGGGCCTGGGGGGTTTGTTGATGTAGGGGCAGAAACTTCCATTATACGTGGTGATCCCAATAGAGCCCTGGGCACAAAGGCTGTGGTAGGTGGGCTGGGGACACAGTGGGCCCCATAACCCAGATGTGGTTAAAGGTGGGGGTTGGGCACCCCAATTCCAGTGTGTGCATTGGGAACAGGCCTTGTGTGGGGGAATGACCCCGACGACCCACCCGCGTTCTGATGGGGTTCGTTCACAGGGCAGGGCCGGCAGCGGGCTTCCCACGTCCTGCCTTGGGCTGCGGGCATTCAGCTGCGTTTTGTCACCACCCAGCGGCGCACGACTGAGCAAACTGGAACCAGCCGTCTGCTGTCAGCCCGTACCGCTGCACCGATCTGATGCTGCTGTGCGACCGGATGGAGGCATTAGCGAAGGCAGCATTGGCTGCACATTTAGAAGAGAAAGGGTGGGCTGTGAGCCCCCCGAGGGGCTGTCAGTGAAATTCCTGGCTGTCTTTGGGTAAGGCCGAGGTCCTGCCCGGTGCCAGTGCAGAAGAGATTCAAGCGCTCCTGGTTCCTACAGCACCAGAAGCCCACCCGTGAGGGTTGGAGATCCACACCCAACCCGTGTGGGCTGGCGCACGGAGTGCAGGCACAGGGCTGTGTGGGCACACCTCAGGGCAGCAGCCCTTGCAGCCACGGACTGATGCCATCCCCTCCTCTGTCCTGTGCGCACCTTCATGAGAAGCACCCTGAGAAGATGATGGAGTAGATCCTCATGGATGACATCCCTGATCCTATGAGGAATGAGCGTGTGATCCGAGGCAGCAGCACGGCTTCACTGGGGGGGCCGTGCCTGACCAACCTAACAAGGCCCAGTGCCGGGTCCTGCACTTTGGCCACAACAACCCCATGCAGCGCTACAGGCTTGGGGCTGAGTGTCTGGATGGCTGTGAAGAGGAAAGGGACCTGGGGGTGTTGGTTGGTGCTCGGCTGAACATGAGCCAGCAGTGTGCCCGGGTGGCCAAGAGGGCCAGCGGCATCCTGGCCTGCATTAGAAACAGTGTGGGCAGCAGGAGCAGGGAGGTGATCATCCCCCTGTACTCAGCATGGTGAGGCCGCACCTCAGTGCTGGGTTCAGTTTTGGGCCCCTCGCTGTAAGAAAGACATCGAGGCCCTGGAATGAGTCCAGAGAAGGGCAACGAAGCTGGTGAGGGGTCTGGAGCACAAATCTTATGAGGAGCGGCTGAGGGAGCTGGGATTGTTCAGTCTGGAGAAGAGGAGGCTCATTGAGAGAGGAGACCTCATTGCTCTCTATAACTTCCTGAAGGGAGGCTGTGATGAAAAAGGGTCTGGCCTCTTCTCCCAGGCAACAAACAGGACCAAGGAAATGGCCGCAAGTTGCACCAAAGGAGGTTTAGGTTGGACATGAGGAGAAACTTTTTCTCTCGGAGGGTGGTCAGGCACTGCAATGGCTGCCAGGGAGGCGGTGGAGTCGCCGTCCCTGCAGTGCTCAAGACGCATCTGGATGAGGAGCTACGAGATGTGGTTTGGTGCTGGTGGTACTAATAGGTGTGGTACTAATAGGAATGGGAAGGCAGTTGGACTGGATGATCTTGCAGGTCGTTTGGTGGTACTAATAGGAATGGGAAGGCGGTTGGACTGGATGATCTTGCAGGTCGTTTCCAACCTTGTGATTCTGTAACCTGGTGGGCTTCTATGATGGAGTGACGGCACTGGTGGACAAGGGGAAGGCAGCCGATGTCACTGACCCGCATTGAGCAAGGCCTTGCCGTGGTCCCCACCACACCCTCATCTCCAGATTGGAGGGATGTGGGTTTGAGGGGTGGACTGCCCCGTGGGTAAAGAGTTGGTTGGAAGGCTGCAGACAGGGGGAGGTGATCAATGGTTCTGTGTCCGGGTGGAGGCTGGTAACGAGCAGCGTCCCCAGGGGGCTGTTTGGGACCGGGGCTCTTCAACACCTTTATCAGTGATGGCATTGAGTGCAGCCTCAGCAGTTTGCTGGTGATGCCCAGCTGAGTGGGGTGGCTGACACGGTGGAAGGAAGGGATGCCATCCAAAGGGACCTCAGCAGGCTCGGAAGGTGGGCCTGGTGAATCTCACGAGGTTCAGCACAGCAAAGGGCCAGGTTTGGGCTGGAGGAATGCCAGGCATTGACACAGGCTGGGAGGAGCAGCCCTGGAGAGCAGCCCTGCAGAGGAGCTGGGGGTCCTGGGGGATGAAAACTGACCGTGAGCCAGCAGTGTGTGATTACAGCTGGGAAAGCAGATGGGATCCTGGGCTGCATCAGCAGAGGGGTGTCAGCAGGGACAGGGAGGGGATTGTCCCTCTCTGCTCTGCCCTCATGAGGCCCCATCTGCAGTGCTGCGTCCAGGTCTGCAGTCCCCAGTGCAAGAAAGACAGGGAGCTGTTGGAGAGGGTCCAGAGGAGGCCACAGAGATGATCAGGGGGCTGCAGCACCTCCCCTGCAACGACAGGCTGAGGGAACTGGGCTTGTTCAGGCTGCAGAAGAGAAGGCTGCGGGGTGAGCTCAGTGCAGCCTTCCAGGACCTGAAGGGAGCCTCCAAACAGGAGGGGAGCCAACTCTGTGAAAGGGCAGATAACAGCAGGACAAGGGGAAATGGTTTGTAGTTGAGGGAGGGCAGATTGAGGTTGGATGTCAGGGGAAGTTCTTTAGTGTGAGAGTGGTGAGGTGCTGGAACAGCTGCCCAGAGAGGCTGTGGATGCCCCGTCCATCCCTGGAGGTGTTGAAGGGCAGGTTGGATGGGGCCCTGGGCAGCCTGGGCTGGTCTGAAATGTGGAGGTTGGTGGCCCTGCCTGGTGGGGGGTTGGAGCTTCATCCTCCTTGAGCTCCCTTCCAACTCGGGCCGTCCTGTGGTGCTGTGAAGCACCCCGTCCTTCTGGGACCTGCTGCAGCACTCAGCTGTGCGTCCTCATGCACATGCATGGGTTCCTGAAGCTGCATGCTCCTGCTGCAGGGGCTGTGAGGCTCCCTCAGCCTGTAGGTGAAGGAATGTTTCTCCACCAGCAGCAACGAGGTTTGGAACTGAAGTCCCATCCCAGGGAGAAAGCAGCACCGCCACCTTTATAGGCAGTGACTGGAAGCGCTCTACAAGCAGAACAGGATTTTGTAGTGCTACAATGATAGAAGCTGTGGGAAGAGTTTATTTTCTCCATTAAATGCATGAAGTGGCTTTAGCTGAGTTAGGTAGTGTGGGTCTGCATTGCGTTTCTTTCTGTAACTGCAATTAGAGATGTCTATTTGCATGTTTAGAAAGTGACTGTGTGCTTGTGTGAGATGTGGGTCGGGTGGGCAGAGCAGGGGGTGGGCAGAGCAGCTGCTCCAGTCGGCCAGTTCTCCCCATCAGGTGGGTGAGGACGTGCTCTGACCATGGTTAGGCAGGCTATGTTTGGGGCTTTGGTGGGGGCAACCAGACTATGGCAGGGGTTGGGGAGCTCAGAGCTCCCTTATAACCCCACCTTGCTGTGGTTCCATCACTCTGATCTTGAAGGCCCCTTAGAACCCCACCATGCTGTGATTCTATCACTCTATGATCTTTAAGGCCCCTTCCAACCCAGCCATGTGCTGTGATTCCATCACTCTGTGATCTTGAAGGCCCCTTCCAACCCAACCATGCTGTGATTCCATGATCTATGATCTTTAAGCCCCTTCCAATCCCACCGTGCTGTGATTCCATCACTCTGATCTTTAAGGCCCCTTATAACCCCACCATGCTGTGGTTCCATCACTGATCTTTAAGCCCCTTAGAACCCAACCATGCTGTGATTCCATCACTCTGATCTTTAAGTCCCCTTCCAACCCCACCATGCTGTGGTTCCATGATCTGCCCTGCTGGAGCCAATCTCTGCTCCAGGCAGTGTGGAAATGGCATTTTCCCTGCTCTTTTTTAATGCTGCACTGTTGAATTCTTATAGCAGGTGTTCATATCAGTTCCAGTTGCTGTGTTTGACACTTGGGAAGTCTGAGTTACGGATATATATACATCAATACCATCGCTTATGGAGTCAAGGGGAGCTTTCAGCTGACGTGCCAACATCCAGCTCTTCTGGAGCTCGATGC
>JACDJE010002427.1:159774-170365 GCA_016647715.1 Pavo muticus | reverse complement strand
TGGGGCATGAGGGTCTCCATAGGACATGGGGGCTCTATGAGGCATGGGGGCTCTATGGGGCATGAGGGTCTCCATAGGACATGGGGGCTCTATGAGGCATGGGGGCTCTATGGGGCATGAGGGTCTCCATAGGACATGGGGGCTCTATGAGGCATGGGGGCTCTATGGGGCATGAGGGTCTCCATAGGACATGGGAGCTCTGTGGGACGTGGGGGGCTCCGTGGGCTGGGCAGTGCTGGCAGTGCTGGCACTCCCCCCCACCCCACAGTACAGCCGTGCCTTTATGCCACGGTCACTCTGCATCCGCCCTGCTGCACGCCATGGGACTGGGGGGGGGGGGCTGACACCGGCAGGGCCGAGCCTCCCCCTCCCACCTCAGGGCAGCGCAGCATGGCGGGGTTCCGGATCCGGCCGTACCGCGACGAGGACTACGAGGCAGCGCGGGAGGTCTTCGCCACCGCCATGAGCGAATACGCGCCGGCGCTGTGCCTGCACGTCCTGCGGCAGCCCTGGGTGCTGCTGGTGCTGGGCTGCACCTTCTGCCTGCTGCTGGCCAGCGCCCGCTCCCTGCTGCTGCCCGTGCTGGCGCTGACGCTGCTGCTGGCGCTGGGCCGCCAGGTGCTGGGCTGCGCGTGGCGCGCCTACATCGAGCGGTGCCTGGGGGACGACCTGAGCGACATCCGCAGCGCCTACATGGACGGCCCCGGCGCCCGCTTCTGGGTGGCGGAGGCGGACGGGCGCGTGGTGGGCACGGCGGGCGTGCGGCCGGCGGGGGAGGCCGGGCTGCTGGTGCTGAAGCGGATGGCGGTGCGCAAGGACTACCGCGGCCGGGGCATCGCGGCGGCGCTGGGACGCGCGGCGCTGGGCTTCGCGCGGCAGCAGCGCGGCTGTAGGGCCGTGGTGCTCAACACCGTCATGCTGCAGCACGAGGCGTGCGCCCTCTACGAACGCCTGGGCTTCCGCCGGCAGCGCCGCTACGTCCTGCCCACCGCCTACGGCCGCCTGGCCAACTGCACCGTCACCGTCTACCGCTACGAGCTGCCCTGAGCGGCTGCAGCCCGGAGCCCCCGGGTCGTGCCTGAGCTGTGCCGGCGCTGCCTGGTGGGGATGGAGGGAGCTTCGTGCCCGAACCGCGCTGGTGATGCTTCGAGGGGATGCGGGGATGGCCGTGCCGTGGGGCTGAGCCATGTGGACGGTGCCCCATGGGGACCCTCATCCCGTTTGGCTGAGCCGTGCTGGTGTCACCCCATGGGGACACGGGGACCCCTGTGCCACGTGGCTGAGCCGTGTGGACAGAGCGCCACGGGGACCCTCATCCCGTTGGCTGAGCCATGTGGACTTCCCATGGGGATCCTCGTGCAATGGCTGAGCCATGTAGATGATGCCCCATGGGGACCCTCATGCCACACGGCTGAGCCATGCTGGTCACACCCCATGGGGACGCGGGGACCCTCGTGCTGCGTGCTGCCAGGCCGGGGACGTGCCCCCCTCCCCGCCCCAGCCCTGCTGCTCCTCAGGCCCGGGGGGGCTCAGCCTCCATGGGGGGCCCCGACACCCCCACGCCCCCCAGCAGATTGGGGACCCACAGAGGGACACCCGGCCGTGTCCCCTCGCCGTGCTGGGCTCGGATTCGCGCCTGCCCCCCTTAACGCTGCAGTAATAAAAGAGCATCGGAGCGCTGCCCGCGGGGTCACAGCGTGTGCCTCCCCCTCCCTCCTCCGCTGCCGCTCCCTCGGCAGTGACGGCCTTTGCTCGCCGGTTTAAAGGTGCTGAGCCCTGCTACGCACCGCGGCCCCGCAGCGCAGCACTCCCGCAGCGGTGGGCAAAGCCGCCGAGGCGGGTGGACGTGGGGTGGGGTGGGGGGCTCGCAGCTCCCCGTGGGCTGAACTCCCCCCGCCGCCCGAGCATCGCTCGCCGCTGTCCGGCCCTGCGCACCGGTAAGGGCCGCGCCGCCGCCGCCTCCCGGAAGCGGAAGGGGTGCGGGACGGAGTGCGGGATCCGGCGGCGGAGCGGCTGCGGGAGGGGGGAAGGGAGAGGAGAGCGGCGGGGCGGGACGGGACCGCGCTCGGGCTGCGCGGAGCCACGCACACGCCGTGCGGGGCGCACCGGAGCTGAGGGGAGCGCGGGTCCGACTGCGGGGTCTCCGGTAGGGCAATGCTGGGCCCGGCGCCCCCCGAACTCCCAGCGGGACCCCGGGGGCTGCGGCATCCCCGGGCCGCGGCCCCATCCGCGGGTCCCGACCTCAGCACGGCCTCTGAATGCCCCGCACTGAAGCCGCTCAGCCCCCCGCGAGCGCAGGCACGAAGCCCAGCAGCTCCCTGTTGCTGGCAGTGCGTGCTGCCCCTCCTGTGCCCCTTTGCCCCCACGCAGTCCTTCGGTGCCCGCTTCCCTCCCCGTGCCCCTTCGCTCCTGCCTGGGCAGCGCTGCTTCCCCTCTCAGCCCAGCCCCGCAGCCCTCAGGGCTCTGGGCACCCCGGGCCCTGCTGCCGCCTCCTGTGTCCCAACCTGGGGATGGCAGGGGGAGCTTCTCCAGAGCCCCCCCGGGAGGGGAGACGTGCAGCCCCCTGCCCGCTTCTCCTCCTTCCTGCACAGGGACCCCCGGCACGGCTGCAGCTCCAGCCCTGAGCTCAGGCTGCTCCCAGTGCTTGGGGTGAGGAAACTCCGAGTGAGGGGCTGGCAGGATGGGGGCCCAGGATGCCCATTCCAGAGAGCGCTGTGCTGGTGCTGCTTTGGGGAGAGGGCAGTGCTGAGGCCATCTGGAGCCTGGCCTGTTGTGGTAGAGTGAGGGGAAGTGGATTCAAACTAAGAGAGGGGAGATTGGATAGAAGGCACGAGTTCCTTACGCTGAGGATGGTGAGGCAGCAGCACAGGTTGCCCGGAGAGGTGGTGGCCCCCCATCCACGGTGACATTCAGGTCGGGCTGGGTGGGCTCTGAGCACTGATGGAGCTGTGGGTGTCCCCGATCATTGTCGGGGAGGTTGGACCCATAGCATCAACCTGGCCTTGAACACCTCCAGGGATGGACGGGGCATCCACAGCCTCTCTGGGCAGCTGTTCCAGCACCTCACCACTCTCTGAGTAAAGAACTTCCCCTGACATCCAACCTCAATCTGCCCTCCCTCAACTCCAAACCATTTCCCCTTGTCCTGCTGTTATCTGCCCTCTCACAGAGCTGACTCCCCTCCTGTTTGGAGGCTCCCTTCAGGTCCTGGAAGGCTGCACTGAGCTCACCCCGCAGCCTTCTCTTCTCCAGGCTGAACAAGCCCAGCTCCCTCAGCCTGTCTTTGCAGGGGAGGTGCTGCAGCCCCCTGATCATCTTTGTGGCCTCCTCTGGACCCTCTCCAGCAGCTCCCAGTCTTTCTTGCACTGGGGGCTCCAGACCAGGATGCAGCACTGCAGATGGGGCCTCACGAGAGCAGAGCAGAGAGGGACCAGATGGCTTTTAAAGGTCCCTTCCAACTCAAACCATACTGTGACTCTACGAAGGTTCCCAGTGCTTGGGGGTGAGGCACAGATTGCCCAGAGAGGTGATGGGTGCCCCATCCCTGGTGACATTCAGGTCAGGCTGGAGTGGCTGTGAGCACCTGGTGGAGCTGTGGGTGTCCCTGTTCTTTGTGGGGGGGTTGGACCATCCTTTGGCTTCTATGAAGGTCCCTTCCATCTCAAACCATCCTTTGTTTTCTATGAAGCTCCCTTCCATCTCAAACCATCCTTTGGCTTCTATGAAGCTCCCTTCCATCTCAAACCATCCTTTGTTTTCTAGAAGGTCCCTTCCATCTCAAACCATCCTTCGGCTTCTATGAATACCTGAAATACCTGAAAGGTGCTTACAGCGAGAGCGGGGTTGGTCTCTTCTCACTGCTGACAGGTGACAGGATGAGGGGAAATGGCCTCCAGTTCTGCCAGGGGAGGTTTAGGTTGGATATCAGGAAAAAGTTCTTTACAGAAAGGGAGGTTAAGCACTGCAATGGGCTGCCCAGGGAGGTGGTGGAGTCACCAGCCCTGGGTGTGTTTAACAACCATAGGGGTGTGATGCTCAGGGCCATGATTTAGCAGAGGGCTGTTGGAGTTGGGGTAGGATGGTTGGGTTGTGGTTGGATTCGATGATCTTTAAGGTCTTTTCCAACCTGATTCTATGATTCTATGAAGCTCCCTTCCATCTCAAACCATCCTTTGGCTTCTATGAAGGTCCCTTCCATCTCAAACCATCCCTTGGCTTCTATGAAGTCCCTTCCAGCTCTACCCACAACGTGACTCTATGGAGGTTCCCTCCAACCCCACCCATTCTCTGGTTCTGATTTCAGCCCATGGCTCCGTACCGCATCCGGCTGTACCGCGACGAGGACTATGCTGCGGTGCGCTCCCTGTTTGCCAGTGGCATCATCGAGCACGCCCCGGCCATGTATGTCCACGTGCTGCGCCTGGCCCGGGTGCAGCTGGGGCTGCTGGCCCTGTTCACAGCCGTGCGTGCCGCAGCTGGCAGCTGGCTGCTGGCCCTGGCCGCCGTGGCGCTGGCGCTGGCGGCCGCCTGGCCCGTGATGCGCTCCTTCGGCGCGTCCTTCGTGACGGAGGCGCTGCTGGCCGATCTGTACGACATCCGCAGCTCCTACATGCGGGCGCCCGACTCCTGCTTCTGGGTGGTGGAGGCGGGCGGGGCGGTGGTGGCCACGGTGGGCGCGGCCCCGGCGCAGCGCGGGGAGGCCATGGAGCTGAAGCGGCTGTCGGTCAGCAAGGATCACCGCGGCCACGGCATCTCCAAGGCGCTGTGCGGGGAGGTGCTGCGCTTCGCCCAGGCGCGGGGCTACGGGGCTGTGGTGCTGTACACCTCCACGGTGCAGCTGGTGGCGCAGCGGCTGTACGAGAAGCAGGGCTTCAGGAAGGTGGCCGAAACCAGCCCGTCTCTGTTCTCCAGCCTGATCTGCTTCTATCTCATCCATTACCGCCTCGAGCTGCCCGGCCGCCCCCAGGGCCTTCAACGTCCCTGCACCGCTGAGAAATAAACTGACTGTGAGATGGGTGCGATGATGCGCCCTGGATGTGCACACGTGTGTCGTGGCTGTGCCTGCGTGTGGCACCGTGCCTCCATGCGGGCTCATGCCCACGCTGTGAGCTCGGCCCAGCATGGCCCCTCCGCAAGGGGGGTCCCTCCCCAGCCCGGAATGGGGTCACTGCGCTGCAGCCGCCCACAGTCGGTGCTGGGGGGCCTTTGGGGGCTCACCAGGCCTCATGCTGTCCCCCCTCCAGCACTGCTGTGCTGTGTCAGTGCAGTGTGGGCAGGGGAAGGCGGTTGGTGTGTGGGGCAGGAGGACATGGTGGGGCAGTGGCTGGAGGTGGATGTGCAGCACCTCACCAACATCACCGGGGTCACCACGCAGCAGCTGCACCCCGTCTGGATGGAGGGCACGGGGTGGGGGGGGCCGGAGAGGGGCCAGCTGGTTTGAGAACGGCACCATCTGCCTGCAGGCCGAGGTGCTGGGCTGTGCCCTGCGGGGATCCTCATCCCGTGTGGCTGAGCCATATTGACTTCCCATGGGGATCCTTAATCCCATGTGGCTGAGGTGTGTAGACAGTGCCCCATGGGGACCCTCATGCCACATGGCTGAGCCACGCTGGTGAACCCCTATAGGGATACGGGGACCCCTGTGCCACGTGGCTGAGCCGTGTGGATGATGCCACATGGGGACCCTCATCCCGTTGGCTGAGCCATATGGACTTCCCATGGGGATCCTCATGCAATGGCTGAGCCATGTAGATGATGCCCCATGGGGACCCTCATGCCACACGGCTGAGCCATGCTGGTCACACCCCATGGGGACGCGGGGACCCTCGTGCTGCGTGCTGCCAGGCCGGGGACGTGCCCCCCTCCCCGCCCCAGCCCCGCTGCTCCTCAGGCCCGGGGGGGCTCAGCCTCCATGGGGGGCCCCGACACCCCCACGCCCCCCAGCAGATTGGGGACCCACAGAGGGACACCCGGCCGTGTCCCCTCGCCGTGCTGGGCTCGGATTCGCGCCTGCCCCCCTTAACGCTGCAGTAATAAAAGAGCATCGGAGCGCTGCCCGCGGGGTCACAGCGTGTGCCTCCCCCTCCCTCCTCCGCTGCCGCTCCCTCGGCAGTGACGGCCTTTGCTCGCCGGTTTAAAGGTGCTGAGCCCTGCTACGCACCGCGGCCCCGCAGCGCAGCACTCCCGCAGCGGAGGGCAAAGCCGCCGAGGCGGGTGGACGTGGGGTGGGGGGTTCGCAGCTCCCCGTGGGCTGAACTCCCCCCGCCGCCCGAACATCGCTCGCCGCTGTCCGGCCCTGCGCACCGGTAAGGGCCGCGCCGCCGCCGCCTCCCGGAAGCGGAAGAGGTGCGGGACGGAGTGCGGGATCCGGCGGCGGAGCGGCTGCGGGAGGGGGGAAGGGAGAGGAGAGCGGCGGGGCGGGACGGGACCGCGCTCGGGCTGCGCGGAGCCACGCACACGCCGTGCGGGGCGCACCGGAGCTGAGGGGAGCGCGGGTCCGACTGCGGGGTCTCCGGTAGGGCAATGCTGGGCCCGGCGCCCCCCGAACTCCCAGCGGGACCCCGGGGGCTGCGGCATCCCCGGGCTGCGGCCCCATCCGCGGGTCCCGACCTCAGCACGGCCTCTGAATGCCCCGCACTGAAGCGGCTCAGCCCCCCCGCGAGCGCAGGCACGAAGCCCAGCAGCTCCCTGTTGCTGGCAGTGCGTGCTGCCCCTCCTGTGCCCCTTTGCCCCCACGCAATCCTTCGGTGCCCGCTTCCCTCCCCGTGCCCCTTCGCTCCTGCCTGGGCAGCGCTGCTTCCCCTCTCAGCCCAGCCCTCAGGGCTCTGGGCACCCCGGGCCCTGCTGCCGCCTCCTGTGTCCCAACCTGGGGATGGCAGGGGGAGCTTCTCCAGAGCCCCCCCGGGAGGGGAGACGTGCAGCCCCCTGCCCGCTTCTCCCCCTTCCTGCACAGGGACCCCCGGCACGGCTGCAGCTCCAGCCCTGAGCTCAGGCTGCTCCCAGGGCTTGGGGTGAGGAAACGCCGAGTGAGGGGCTGGCAGGATGGGGGCCCAGGATGCCCATTCCAGAGAGCGCTGTGCTGGTGCTGCTTTGGGGAGAGGGCAGTGCTGAGGCCATCTGGAGCCTGGCCTGTTGTGGTAGAGTGAGGGGAAGTGGATTCAAACTAAGAGAGGGGAGATTGGATAGAAGGCACGAGTTCCTTACGCTGAGGATGGTGAGGCAGCAGCACAGGTTGCCCGGAGAGGTGGTGGCCCCCCATCCACGGTGACATTCAGGTCGGGCTGGGTGGGCTCTGAGCACTGATGGAGCTGTGGGTGTCCCCGATCATTGTCGGGGAGGTTGGACCCATAGCATCAACCTGGCCTTCAACACCTCCAGGGATGGACGGGGCATCCACAGCCTCTCTGGGCAGCTGTTCCAGCACCTCACCACTCTCTGAGTAAAGAACTTCCCCTGACATCCAACCTCAATCTGCCCTCCCTCAACTCCAAACCATTTCCCCTTGTCCTGCTGTTATCTGCCCTCTCACAGAGCTGACTCCCCTCCTGTTTGGAGGCTCCCTTCAGGTCCTGGAAGGCTGCACTGAGCTCACCCCGCAGCCTTCTCTTCTCCAGGCTGAACAAGCCCAGCTCCCTCAGCCTGTCTTTGCAGGGGAGGTGCTGCAGCCCCCTGATCATCTTTGTGGCCTCCTCTGGACCCTCTCCAGCAGCTCCCAGTCTTTCTTGCACTGGGGGCTCCAGACCAGGATGCAGCACTGCAGATGGGGCCTCACGAGAGCAGAGCAGAGAGGGACCAGATGGCTTTTAAAGGTCCCTTCCAACTCAAACCATACTGTGACTCTACGAAGGTTCCCAGTGCTTGGGGGTGAGGCACAGATTGCCCAGAGAGGTGATGGGTGCCCCATCCCTGGTGACATTCAGGTCAGGCTGGAGTGGCTGTGAGCACCTGGTGGAGCTGTGGGTGTCCCTGTTCTTTGTGGGGGGGTTGGACCATCCTTTGGCTTCTATGAAGGTCCCTTCCATCTCAAACCATCCTTTGTTTTCTATGAAGCTCCCTTCCATCTCAAACCATCCTTTGGCTTCTATGAAGCTCCCTTCCATCTCAAACCATCCTTTGTTTTCTAGAAGGTCCCTTCCATCTCAAACCATCCTTCGGCTTCTATGAATACCTGAAATACCTGAAAGGTGCTTACAGCGAGAGCGGGGTTGGTCTCTTCTCACTGCTGACAGGTGACAGGATGAGGGGAAATGGCCTCCAGTTCTGCCAGGGGAGGTTTAGGTTGGATATCAGGAAAAAGTTCTTTACAGAAAGGGAGGTTAAGCACTGCAATGGGCTGCCCAGGGAGGTGGTGGAGTCACCAGCCCTGGGTGTGTTTAACAACCATAGGGGTGTGATGCTCAGGGCCATGATTTAGCAGAGGGCTGTTGGAGTTGGGGTAGGATGGTTGGGTTGTGGTTGGATTCGATGATCTTTAAGGTCTTTTCCAACCTGATTCTATGATTCTATGAAGCTCCCTTCCATCTCAAACCATCCTTTGGCTTCTATGAAGGTCCCTTCCATCTCAAACCATCCCTTGGCTTCTATGAAGTCCCTTCCAGCTCTACCCACAACGTGACTCTATGGAGGTTCCCTCCAACCCCACCCATTCTCTGGTTCTGATTTCAGCCCATGGCTCCGTACCGCATCCGGCTGTACCGCGACGAGGACTATGCTGCGGTGCGCTCCCTGTTTGCCAGTGGCATCATCGAGCACGCCCCGGCCATGTATGTCCACGTGCTGCGCCTGGCCCGGGTGCAGCTGGGGCTGCTGGCCCTGTTCACAGCCGTGCGTGCCGCAGCTGGCAGCTGGCTGCTGGCCCTGGCCGCCGTGGCGCTGGCGCTGGCGGCCGCCTGGCCCGTGATGCGCTCCTTCGGCGCGTCCTTCGTGACGGAGGCGCTGCTGGCCGATCTGTACGACATCCGCAGCTCCTACATGCGGGCGCCCGACTCCTGCTTCTGGGTGGTGGAGGCGGGCGGGGCGGTGGTGGCCACGGTGGGCGCGGCCCCGGCGCAGCGCGGGGAGGCCATGGAGCTGAAGCGGCTGTCGGTCAGCAAGGATCACCGCGGCCACGGCATCTCCAAGGCGCTGTGCGGGGAGGTGCTGCGCTTCGCCCAGGCGCGGGGCTACGGGGCTGTGGTGCTGTACACCTCCACGGTGCAGCTGGTGGCGCAGCGGCTGTACGAGAAGCAGGGCTTCAGGAAGGTGGCCGAAACCAGCCCGTCTCTGTTCTCCAGCCTGATCTGCTTCTATCTCATCCATTACCGCCTCGAGCTGCCCGGCCGCCCCCAGGGCCTTCAACGTCCCTGCACCGCTGAGAAATAAACTGACTGTGAGATGGGTGCGATGATGCGCCCTGGATGTGCACACGTGTGTCGTGGCTGTGCCTGCGTGTGGCACCGTGCCTCCATGCGGGCTCATGCCCACGCTGTGAGCTCGGCCCAGCATGGCCCCTCCGCAAGGGGGGTCCCTCCCCAGCCCGGAATGGGGTCACTGCGCTGCAGCCGCCCACAGTCGGTGCTGGGGGGCCTTTGGGGGCTCACCAGGCCTCATGCTGTCCCCCCTCCAGCACTGCTGTGCTGTGTCAGTGCAGTGTGGGCAGGGGAAGGCGGTTGGTGTGTGGGGCAGGAGGACATGGTGGGGCAGTGGCTGGAGGTGGATGTGCAGCACCTCACCAACATCACCGGGGTCACCACGCAGCAGCTGCACCCCGTCTGGATGGAGGGCACGGGGTGGGGGGGGCCGGAGAGGGGCCAGCTGGTTTGAGAACGGCACCATCTGCCTGCAGGCCGAGGTGCTGGGCTGTGCCCTGCGGGGATCCTCATCCCGTGTGGCTGAGCCATATTGACTTCCCATGGGGATCCTTAATCCCATGTGGCTGAGGTGTGTAGACAGTGCCCCATGGGGACCCTCATGCCACATGGCTGAGCCACGCTGGTGAACCCCTATAGGGATACGGGGACCCCTGTGCCACGTGGCTGAGCCGTGTGGATGATGCCACATGGGGACCCTCATCCCGTTGGCTGAGCCATATGGACTTCCCATGGGGATCCTCATGCAATGGCTGAGCCATGTGGATGATGCCCCATGGGGACCCTCATGCCACACGGCTGAGCCATGCTGGTCACACCCCATGGGGACGCGGGGACCCTCGTGCTGCGTGCTGCCAGGCCGGGGACGTGCCCCCCTCCCCGCCCCAGCCCTGCTGCTCCTCAGGCCCGGGGGGGCTCAGCCTCCATGGGGGGCCCCGACACCCCCACGCCCCCCAGCAGATTGGGGACCCACAGAGGGACACCCGGCCGTGTCCCCTCGCCGTGCTGGGCTCGGATTCGCGCCTGCCCCCCTTAACGCTGCAGTAATAAAAGAGCATCGGAGCGCTGCCCGCGGGGTCACAGCGTGTGCCTCCCCCTCCCTCCTCCGCTGCCGCTCCCTCGGCAGTGACGGCCTTTGCTCGCCGGTTTAAAGGTGCTGAGCCCTGCTACGCACCGCGGCCCCGCAGCGCAGCACTCCCGCAGCGGAGGGCAAAGCCGCCGAGGCGGGTGGACGTGGGGTGGGG
>JACDJE010002427.1:146111-159378 GCA_016647715.1 Pavo muticus | reverse complement strand
GTCCGGCCCTGCGCACCGGTAAGGGCCGCGCCGCCGCCGCCTCCCGCAAGCGGAAGAGGTGCGGGACGGAGCGCGGGATCCGGCGGCGGAGCGGCTGCGGGAGGGGGGAAGGGAGAGGAGAGCGGCGGGGCGGTGCGGGACGGCGCTCGGGCTGCGCGGAGCCACGCACACGCCGTGCGGGGCGCACCGGAGCTGAGGGGAGCGCGGGTCCGACTGCGGGGTCTCCGGTAGGGCAATGCTGGGCACGGGGGCTGCGGCATCCCCGGGCTGCGGCCCCATCCGCGGGTCCCGACCTCAGCACGGCCTCTGAATGCCCCGCACTGAAGCCGCTCAGCCCCCCGCGAGCGCAGGCACGAAGCCCAGCAGCTCCCTGTTGCTGGCAGTGCGTGCTGCCCCTCCTGTGCCCCTTTGCCCCCACGCAGTCCTTCGGTGCCCGCTTCCCTCCCCGTGCCCCTTCGCTCCTGCCTGGGCAGCGCTGCTTCCCCTCTCAGCCCAGCCCCGCAGCCCTCAGGGCTCTGGGCACCCCGGGCCCTGCTGCCGCCTCCTGTGTCCCAACCTGGGGATGGCAGGGGGAGCTTCTCCAGAGCCCCCCCGGGAAGGGAGACGTGCAGCCCCCTGCCCGCTTCTCCGCCTTCCTGCACAGGGACCCCTGGCACGGCTGCAGCTCCAGCCCTGAGCTCAGGCTTCTCCCAGTGCTTGGGGTGAGGCACAGATTGCCCAGAGAGGTGATGGGTGCCCCATCCCTGGTGACATTCAGGTCAGGCTGGAGTGGCTGTGAGCACCTGATGGAGCTGTGGGTGTCCCTGTTCTTTGTGGGGGGGTTGGACCATCCTTTGGCTTCTATGAAGGTCCCTTCCATCTCAAACCATCCTTTGGCTTCTATGAAGCTCCCTTCCAGCTCTACCCACAATGTGACTCTATGGAGGTTCCCTCCAACCCCCCCCATTCTCTGGTTCTGATTTCAGCCCATGGCTCCGTACCGCATCCGGCTGTACCGCGATGAGGACTATGCTGCGGTGCGCTCCCTGTTTGCCCGTGGCATCATCGAGCACGCCCCGGCCATCTACAGGCACATGCTGCGCTCAACGCGGGTGCAGCTGGGGCTGCTGGCCCTGTTCACAGCCGTGCGTGCCGTAGCTGGCAGCTGGCTGCTGGCCCTGGCCACCGTGGCGCTGGCGCTGGCGGCCACCTGGCCCCTGATGCGCTCCTTCAGCACGTCCTACGTTCAGGAGGCGCTGATCACTGATCTCTGCGACATCGACAGCAGCTACATGCGGGCGCCCGACTCCTGCTTCTGGGTGGCGGAGGCCGGCGGGGTGGTGGTGGGAATGGTGGCTGTGGCCCCGCCACAGGACCCGGCGCAGCGCGGGGAGGCCCTGGAGCTGAAGCGGATGTCGGTCAGCAAGGATCACCGTGGCCACGGCATCTCCAAGGCTCTGTGCGGGGAGGTGCTGCGCTTCGCCCAGGCGCGGGGCTACAGGGCTGTGATGCTGTACACCTCCATAGTGCAGGTGGTGGCCCAGCGATTGTATGAGAGCCAGGGCTTCAGGAAGGTGGGTGTCAGCAGCCCCTCGCTGCTTGCCAGCCTGGTCTCCTTCCAGATCTTCCAGTACCGCCTCGAGCTGCCCAGTCGCCCCTAGGGCCTTCCCTGTTCCTGTAGCACTGAGAAATAAAGAGAAGGGTGTGATGAGTGTGTCATGGATGCCATGGATGTGCCTGCATGTGGCATCGTGCCTCCACGTGGCTCATGCCCATGCCATGAGCTCAGCCCAGCATGGCCCTGTGCTGCTGCATCCAGAATGGGATTACTGCACTGTGGCTGCCCACAGTTGGTGCTGTGGGGCTTTTGGGAGCCCGCTGGGCCTCATGCTGTCCCCGTGGGGCACGGCATGTGGGCAGGGGAAGGCGGAGGGTCTGGGGCAGGGCTTGTGGGTGGCAGGGACACTGCTGTCCCCAGAACATAGGAACAGGTTCCCACTGACCTCTGTGCACGCCAGGGGTGTGAGTGGGGACGGGGAATGCTGGTGGCTGGGTGACACCGACTGCAGGACTCGCGCTGGGATGGCGGCTGCAGCCTGCTGCGGCCTGCTGCGGCCTTACTCAAGATGGCGCCGTGTCCCCTTCCCTCTAGCTTGCCCTCACTCAAGATAGCGGCGTTTCCCCGTCCCTCTGGCCCTGCCCTCACTCAAGATGGCGGCGCTTCCCTTTCCCTCTGGCCTTGCCCTCACTCAAGATGGCGGCGCTTCCCTTTCCCTCTGGCCCTGCCCTCACTCAAGATGGCGGCGCTTCCCTTTCCCTCTGGCCTTGCCCTCACTCAAGATGGCGGCCTCCGTGGCGTCGGTCGTCACGGGGAGGGCGGAAGCGCAGCTTGAACTGAGCCTAGCTGAGCTGAGCGGAGCCGCTGGGAGAGCCCGGCCCCGGCCGGCACCATGGACTGCTACACGGCCAACTGGAACCCGCTGGGCGAGGAGGCCTTCTACCGGTGAGGGGTGGCCGGCCTGCGACTTCGGGACCTGGGCGTAGTGGGGGGGATCTGGGCCTAGTAGGGGAGGCTGGGGCCTGGTGGGGGGTCCTGGGCCTGGTGGGGTAGGTCTGGGGCCTAGTAGGGGAGGAGAGGTCTGAGCCTGGTGGGAGGGGGGTCCCGGGATCTGGTGGGGGGCTGAGGCTTGTTCAGGGGCCTGGACTCTGGGCTCTGGCCGGGGTCTGCGCCCTAGCACCCCCCCCCCCTTACTGCTGTGCACTGTCTGTGTGTCTGCCTGTCCGTCCGTTCACCTGCCCGCAGCAAGTTCGAGCTGTACACCATGGAGTGGGGCCTGAAGGAGGACCTGCGGGACTGCCTGGTGGCAGCTGCCCCGTATGGCGGGCCCATAGGTAGGGCCAGGACCCTGCTGGGGCTGGGCAGGGCAGGCCGGTGTGCATAACACCGGTGGGGATGGCTGAGGGGCTGCAGCTGGCTCAGGGCTTCCCCATCCCAACTACAGCTCTGCTGAAGAACAACGCCAAGAAGGAGAAGTCCCCCAGCACCCGCCCGCTGTTAGAGATCTACTCAGCCTCGGGGCTGCTCCTGGCCAGCATCCCGGTGAGTGCCTGGGCAGGGCTGGTGGAATCCAGCTGCACAGGGTCTGCTGCCCACTCTGTCCTCTAGGCTGTGCCTTGTGCTCTTCCTAGAGGTGTGCAGTGTGCCTCGAGCTGGACCTGCCCCAGCCACAGTCCTTGGAGGACGCTGAGCTGTGTCCCTCTCAGCACTGAGCTCTGGGCAGGAGGGTGGCTGTGGAAGGGTGCTGCTGTGCCCCAGTTTTCACCTGGTGCTGTAGGTGCATGGCTGGGCTGTGAGACTGACTGCCACCTCAGCCTGTGTCTCTTGCCTGTGTGCCCTGGGGCAGCTCCTCTGGCTGTCTGCAGGGAAGTTCAGTGCTGCCACGCGTCCTCAGCACCTCGAGCTTTCAGGATTGTGGGTTCTGTGCAGTTCTTGCAGCCCCTGAAAGCTTTGGTTCTCCAGCCGCTCGAAAGCAGTGCTGTGTGCAAGGGTGTTGGGAGTCTGCAGGGAGAGGGAGGCACCCAGACTGGGAAGAAGGGGACAGGTTGGGGATGGGGAAAGCAGTGCTGGAGCTGTGGGAGTGTCCTCCCTTCCCCACTGTCTAGAGCTGGGGAAGATACTGAGGAACATCAGGAGGGGCAAGCTGGTATGCCTGCAGGGTGCTGCAGAGTCAGAGACACCAGAGCTGCAAATGCCAAACTGCAGCCATTGGCATCATGTGTGTCTCCTGGAGGGGCAGCTTGGCAGCTGGGAGGTGAGCAGCAGACACTGATCAGTTTCCTGCCTGCAGTGGAAGAGTGGCCAGCTGGTGCAGCTGGGCTGGACAGCCAGCGAGGACCTGCTGTGCATCCAGGAGGATGGCACCGTTCTCATCTACAACCTCTTCTGCGAGTTCAAGCGTCATTTCAGCATGGGCAACGTGAGTGGGGCAGGGCAGGAAAGGCTGGGGAGCTCGTCACCTTGAGGTCCACAGAGTTGGATTTGTGTGTTGGAGAGGCGCTGCAAGGCCTCCCTGAATGATGCCAACCCAGTAGGGCTGAGAGCCTGGAGCTCCCACAGCCTCCCTTCAGGGCTCTTCCTTTGGGTGTGAGCTGGCACGTGTCCCAGAAGCACAGCAGCATGACCTTTTTCAGCTGGGATGCTGTTGGCTGCACGGCACAGGGCTGGGCTCTCCTCCCTGGGACAGTTTTGCCCCCAGAGCCCCGGTGCCTCTCCCAGCAGCATGGTGCTGTGCCCTGGTGCCCCAACCTGCGCCCTTCTGTCTCTACGGCGCAGGAGGTGCTGCAGAACCACGTGCTGGAGGCGAAGGTCTTCCACACAGAGTATGGCACTGGTGTGGCCATCCTCACCGGAGCACACCGCTTCTCACTGACCACCAACATCGATGACCTGAAGCTGCGCAGGATGCCCGAGGTGCCAGGTGTGTCTCCTCCCCTCTGCTCCACGCTCTGCCTGGCTCAGGGCCCTGACGTTGGTCCCCGCAGGTCTGCAGAAGCCACCCTCTTGCTGGGCTGTGCTGACCCAAGATAGAGTGACCATCGTCCTGCTGGCGGTCGGGCAGGACCTGTACCTGCTGGACAACACGTCCTGCTCTGTGGTGGTGAGTGAGCCATGGCAGCAGCAGTGGAGCAGGGCGAGCTGCAGCTCCCAGTGCTTGCTGGCAGCTCCTTCCCCCGCATCCTGGCCAGGGGCAAAGCTGTGGGGATAAGGCAGACGCAGCATGGGAGGGGACGGTCAGCTTTGGCCAGCTCTCAGCCCCTTGTGCAGCATTGGTGCCAGCATGTGGCTGTGTCCCTGACCATCCCTGTCCTGTTCCTCATCCCAGACACCCCCTGGCATGAGCCCCTCTGCTGGTGCCTACCTGCAGATGGCCGTGTCCTTCAACTACCGCTGCCTGGCGCTCTTCACTGACACTGGCTACATCTGGATGGGGTTGGCCACGCTGAAGGTGAGCGTCCCTTTCCCTCCCACAGAGCCCGCCCTGCTCTGTGCTCCCCCACTGCCTCTCACAGCCAGTCCTGATGGCAGCTCCTCTTTAGGCACCTACGGACACAGTGCTGCAGCCTGATCTTGCTGCTGTCCGTAGGCACCCGTGGTCTGCCATCAGAAAATCCACTCTCCTTTGCTTTTTTCACCCGGTTTTATACATTACTCCTCACCTTTTCTAAATCCACATTTTACTGACCTTGTGTCTTCCATTCTATTCCCAAATACCTCCCAGATAAACAGGCTGCTCCTGATTACTCTTTCCACACCAGATTCTGTTGCATCCATGCCCAAACTTGGTGGTTCTGATATCATTTTGTAGGCAGGCTCAGCCATATTACCACAGCTGGTGTGGCCACTCAGGTACAAGTGGCCCATTCTGGTTCATACTGGTGATGTGCTGGTTGCCTTGCATACCCTTTGAAGCAAATCATTGTCCTTTAGACTTTGTTCGCTTTTCTGGTCTCAGTTGAGCACAAGCAACTTCTTGCTTTATGTACAGGTGGGCTGCTTGCCAGAGCAATGGATGAGAGTTTACGATGACTGTTTACATGGGTTGATAGTGACCGGACAAGGGGGAGAGAGGGGAGGTGTAGGTTGCATATTAGGAGGAAGTTTTTCCCCCCGAGGGTGGTGACGCACTGGAACAGGCTGCCCAAGGAGGCTGTGGATGCCCCATCCCTGCAGGCATTCAAGGCCAGGCTGGATGTGGCTCTGGGCAGCCTGGGCTGCTGGTTGGTGGCCCTGCACATAGCAGGGGGTTGGAACTGATGGGCATTGTGGGCCTTTTCAACCCAGGCCATTCTATGATTCTATGGAAGTTTCTCATGCTCAGTCTTACTACTGGCACAGCATCCTTGACCTCTGTCTGCAGCAGCCACAGCCCTGGCTCCCTCTGGGGCTGGAGAAGTGGGCAGGTGCTTCTGCAGGATACGTGCCCTGTGCTGCTTGTCACCTCTGCCTCAGAGCATGGCTCCAGCAGCTGTGCAGTACCACCTCCCCATGTGCCTTCTGGTCCTTGACTCTTCTCTTTCCTTCTGCAGGACAAGTTCTGCGAGTTCAACAGCACCATCCGATCCCCACCCAAGCAGATGGTTTGGTGAGCATTTTCCTGGACATCCCCCCCTCTGCTTTGGGCCATGCCTTCACTGCATACCTCTGCATGCTCGGCCCTTTGTAGGGTCTGTTTGGCTCCATGGCTGTGCTGGGACAAGAGGGATTGTCCCTCACATCCCCACACAATCGCAGGACGGCCCGGGTTGGAAGGGAGCTCAAGGAGGATGAAGCTCCAACCCCCCCCAACAGGCAGGGCCACCAACCTCCACATTTCACACCAGCCCAGGCTGCCCAGGGCCCCATCCAACCTGCCCTTCAACACCTCCAGGGTTGGACGGGGCATCCACAGCCTCTCTGGGCAGCTGTTCCAGCGCCTCACTGCTCTCACAGTAAAGAACTTCCCCTGACATCCAACCTCCATCTGCCCTCCCTCAACTCCAAACCATTTCCCCTTGTCCTGCTATCTGCCCTTTCACAGAGTTGCCTCCCCTCCTGTTTGGAGGCTCCCTTCAGGTCCTGGAAGGCTGCACTGAGGTCACCCCGCAGCCTTCTTTACTCCAGGCTGAACAAGCCCAGCTCCCTCAGCCTGTCTTTGCAGGGAGGTGCTGCAGCCCCCTGATCATCTCTGTGGCCTCCTCTGAACCCTCTCTAGCAGCTCCCAGTCTTTCTTGCACTGGGGCTCCAGCCCTGGACGCAGCACTGCAGATGGGGCCTCACGAGAGCAGAGCAGAGAGGGACAATCCCCTCCCTGTCCCTGCTGCCACCCCTCTGCAGGCACAGGGCTGGGGTCGGTGCTCCCCTGACCACGCTGGGTTCCCTGCAGGTGCTCCCGTCCCCGCAGCCGGCAGCGCGCCGTGGTGCTGGCCTGGGAGCGGCAGCTGATGGTGGCTGGGAATTCCACGGAGTGCATCCGGTATCCTTTGGGAGGAGGGGCTGCCACTTCTGCTGTGCGCCTCCTCGGGCCGCGGTGGTGAAAACAAGTCCTCTGTCTGGGCCCCCAGAGCCCTCGTTCCTCTCCTCTGACTTTCCCAGTGGAGAGCAGCCCGCCTCCTTCCCAGCTCTGAGAGCAGAGCTTGGCCACAGGAGCCCCAGCGGCTGGGAGTGCTGTGCCAGAGCCCTCTGTGAGGGCTGTCACAGCGGGGCAATCCCTGTTCCTCCAAAGTGGCTGGAAAGAAGGGTCACGAGGACAGCCCTTTGGGGACGGGGCAATCAGGGGTTTGTTCCATGGCATCTCTGTGGCTGACCTGCTCCTGGCAGAGCTGGGCTGCAGCCAGCAGCCGCTTTCTTCCCACGAGCCCTTAGCGGGAGGCACAGATTTGTCCTGGATGAGGACTCCTACCTGGTGCCAGAGCCGGATGGGGTCCGGATCTTGTCCCGCACCTCCCATGAGTTCCTGCACGAGATCCCAGGTGAGGCGTTCTGTGGGTGAAGCCATCCCAGCCCTGCAGAGGGATGGCACTGGCACAGGCTCTCGGGGCCCAGAGCTTACAGAAGGTTTGGGTGGGAGCAGCACCTGGCTGGGTGCGTCTGGGCTGGGGCAGCCTCTCATGCTGGCTTTTTCTTTTACTCCCCTCCCTGCAGAAGCCAGCCAGGAAATCTTCAAAATCGCTTCCATGGCACCGGGGGCACTCCTGCTAGAGGCACAGAAGGAGTACGAGGTGTGGCACCCCGCTCTGCTCCGCTCCTGCCTCCTCTCTTGGGCTGCCCCAATGCAAACCCAGCATTACATCCACCGTGATGGGAAAGGGGACGGCCTGGAGGTCCCTGCGGGGGCACGGTGATGGGGTGCAGGCAGCCCCTGGGTTGCTGGGGCTCCAGGCGCCCGGTGCTCACCCTGGCTGCAGTGTCCCGCATCCCACACCTCACCTACAGGCTGTGCTTCCCTGCAGAAGGAGAGCCAGAAGGCAGATGAGTACCTGCGGGAGATCAAGGACCAGAAACTGCTCCCGGAAGCAGTGAGCCAGTGCATCGAGGCAGCCGGCTATGAGCACGAGCCAGAGACCCAGAAGTCCCTGCTGCGGGTGAGTGAAGTGGGCGAGGAGGCTCTGGGTGAGGCTGAAGCTGTTTCCCTCCTGCTGGAGGCTCTCCCATGGCCCGTCCGTCCCCAGAGCCCGCACGTCTCCTCTCGCAGGCAGCCTCCTTTGGGAAGTGCTTCATTGACAAGTTCCCCCCGGAGAGCTTCGTGCGCATGTGCCAGGACCTGCGGGTGCTCAACTCCATCCGGGACTACCAGATCGGCATCCCCCTCACCTTCACCCAGTATCCTCCACGGGGCAGTGAGGGGTGACTGGGGGGTCGGGCAGCCAGTGCATGAGTCCCCTGCCACCAGTGCCAGCCTTGGCAGGGAGCTGGGATATAACTGGATGGGGAGGGGTGGGCTGCAGAGCCTCAGATCAGCCGGCCCCGCGGTGCTCGGCTACCAGCTTGCACCTTGGGCCACAGAGCAGGGTCAGCCCCCTGCACTCACCGCACCGTGCTGTGCCCAACCCCCTGCCCATGATGCTGAGCCCATGTCGTGGAGCTGAGCCGGCCCTGCGCTCAAGTGCCAGCCATGGGGGTGCTGCCAGGAGGGGGGGGCACCCAGCACACGTCGCCTGCGCTCTGCGGGGTCCGAGATGCCCTTGACTGTTGTGCAGATACAAGCGACTCACCATTGAGGTCTTGCTGGACAGGTAAGGCTTGCTCCAAACTGGGCTTGATAACCCTGTCCCTGAGCAGCCCAGGCTGTGCCCAGCCCTGTTGCAGTACTTGTGCAGTCTCTGCCCCCCCAGCTGGTGGCTGAGTGAGCTCTGAGAGCTCGGGACCCCCCTGAGGCTGGCTGAGCTGCACGGCTGCTCACACAGCACGCTGCTGAGCCCCCCCTGTGCCCACCAGGCTGGTGCTGCGGCGGCTCTACCCCCTGGCCATCAGGATCTGTGAGTACCTGCGCCTCCCGGAGATCCAGGGCGTCAGCCGCATCCTGGCCCACTGGGCCTGCTACAAGGCAAGGAGGGAAGGCTGCGGGGGGGGCTCTGCCAAGCTGGGGCCGTGCTGACTGCTCCGCTCCCCTCTAGGTGCAGCAGAAGGACAAATCTGACGAGGAGGTGGCTTATGCCATCAACCAGAAGCTGGGTGACACCCCAGGCATCTCCTACTCTGAGATCGCCGCCCGAGCGTACGACTGCGGCAGGACAGAGCTGGCCATCAAGGTCTGTGGCCTGTCCTGGGGGTGGTGGCACCGCGGGCTCGGGGTGACACGCAGTGGCTGCATGCTGACACCCTCTGTGATGGCCTCAGCTGCTGGAGTACGAGCCGCGCTCCGGGGAGCAGGTCCCACTGCTGCTAAAGATGAAGCGGAGCAAGCTGGCCCTGAGCAAAGCCATCGAGAGTGGGGACACCGACCTGGGTGAGGGGCAGGGCTGGGGCTCCTGCACACACAAAGAGGGGTCCTGAGGCAGCAGGGACTCTGCAGAACCCAACACTGAGGGGTCTGCCTGCATCCAGGCAGCGAATCTCTCTTGGGAGGGACTTGGAATCTGGGGGAGCCCATTCGTGGTTTTGTGCTGCACGGGCTGATGGGGTGGTGGGAGCTGCTGGGGCCCTGCAGGGCAAGGGGGGAAGCAAAGGGCTCTGCCCTTCACATGGGTGTACGCTTGCCCCCCCTCCAGAGCTGAGGACTGGCTGAATGTCCCAGCAGTGCTCCCCTGGGCGGCTGTGCTGGGGGGGAGTCCTTGTCCCCTGTCCTAAAATGCTCCTTCTGCCCCAGTCTACACTGTCGTGCTGCACCTGAAGAACGAGCTGAATCGTGGCACCTTCTTCATGACGCTGCAGAACCAGCCGGTGGCTCTGAGCCTCTACCGCCAGGTGAGGGCTGCCCGGTGCACGCCTGGCTGAGGGGACCCCTGCGTGCTCTGCCCTGAGTCCCCCATCCCACCTCCTTGGCTGGGGACCTGGGAGCCTCGTGATGTGGCAGTTGCTGCTTGCTGTACCTGCGAGCCCTCACCTCCACCTCCTGCTCCCCAGTTTTGCAAGCACCAGGAGCGAGAGACGCTGAAGGACTTGTACAACCAGGACGACAACCACCAGGAGCTCGGCAACTTCCACGTCCACTCCAGCTACTCGGAGAAGGTCTGTGTCTGGCAGCACGGGAGGAGCATTCTGAGAGAGCTGGGGGCTTGTTGCCCTGGGGCTCTGTGTTGGAAGTCATCAGCCCCTCCTGTATGCGATGGAGAGCTCCAGCTCCCCCCGGGGTGAGGAGGGATCCAGCCCTCTGCCCATGTTGTGTGATGATCAAAGCAGGGCATCATCGAGCCCCCCGGCCCATCCAGGGGAGGTCCTGCCCTGTGCCCTTGCAGTGCAGCATCTGTGTTGGCACGGGCTGATGTGGGTGTTTTCTGTCTCCAGCGCATCGAGGGGCGGGTAGGAGCCCTGCAGAATGCTGTGGATGAGTACTACAAGGCCAAGAACGAGTTTGCTGCCAAGGTGAGCGTGACCAGGGCTGCAAAGGTGCCGTGGCCCTCCCCTGCTCTCCCTGCAGCTGGGCAGCACTGGGTTCATTGGGATCACAGCCGCTGATGGGTTACCAGGTGGGACAGTGCTGTCACTTGCTGGGACAGAGACCCTTTAGTCGGGTGCTTTACTCCACAGGCTACAGAGGATCAGATCAAGCTCCTGCGGCTCCAGCGACACCTCCAGGAGGACTTTGACAAGCCCTACCTCGACCTCTCTCTGCACAACACTGTCTCCACTCTGATCCAGGACGGCCACCACAAGAAAGCTGAGCAGCTGTACCGGGAGTTCAAGATCCCTGACAAGCGGTGGGTCTGGGATGAGGGCAGTGCTGGACTGGAGCTGTGGGTCACAGCTTTGGGGGCAGAGTTGGTTTTTCCTGGTGCCCCACGTGGGTGTTAAGCTGCGGGCTGGGAGCGGGGGCTGCAGTGTGCTGGCAGCTGTAGGAGCTGTTTCCCTGCTGTCCCCAGGTACTGGTGGCTGAAGATCAGTGCCCTGGCCACCCGCGGGGACTGGGAGGAGATGGAGAAGTTCTCCAAGAGCAAGAAGTCGCCCATTGGGTACCTGGTAAGAGGTTTCCTCGCTGGAGGAGGACCTGTCCACGCTCCCTGCCAGCCCTTCTCTCTGTCCACACGCACACTCGGTGCTGCCCCTGAGGAGGGTGGCAATGGGGCTGGGCCGTGCTGTGGGGCTGAGCTGCCCTGTGGGGCGCAGTGGGAACAATCAGGGGAGTCTGGTGTGGGGCAGCAGGCTCCCTCCACCCCACTCCTCTCCTCCTCAGCCCTTCGTGGAGATTGCTGTGAAGCACCACAACCGCTACGAGGCCAAGAAGTACGCGCCCCGTGTCACCCCTGAGCAGAGGGTCAAGGCCTTCATCCTTGTGGGGTACGTTGGCTGTCTGAGCCTGGGGAGGCAGGGGGAATGGGGGAGCCGGAGGTACGGCTGGGGCTCATGGCAGCAGGTGGGTCGTGGTGCAGCAGCACTCCCAGGGCTGTGGGCTTGGGGTGCTCTGGAAGGATAAGGGAAGCACTCATCCTTCTGCTGCCATTGGGGGCTGCCAGGGGTGCCACCCAGACCCCTCTTTTCTCACCACATGGGGGTAAATGAGTGCCTTCAGCCCCCACTTTGCCCCCAGGGACCTGGAGCAGGCGGCTGATGCTGCCATCGAGCACAAGAACGAGGCTGAGATGAACCTTGTCCTGTCCAAGTGCTCTGCCACCACTGACAGTGCCGTGATGGAGAAGCTGAACCGGGCTCGTGCCCAGCTCCTGAAGAAGTGAGCCCCAGTGCTCCCCTCCGTGCTGGGGGCAGGAGCTCAGCCTCCCCTACCCTGGGAGTCTGGAGACAACGCTGAGGGCACGGAGCTGCAAGGAGGGGTCCGTGGCTGGGGGCACTGCGGCAGCGCTGTGCTGTGTCTGCCTGCAGACCCCTGCCCTCTCCTGCTGTGCCCCCCTCAATTCTTGGTCAATAAAGAGCAAGAAACTGCTGCGCTGCATCCTGGTGGGGAAACGACCCCCGGGGTGAGTGGGTTCCCTTGGGGGCCAGGGCACGGTGCTGAGGCTGTGGGGGCTCAGTGGGGCGGGCAGGGCCTTCGCTGTGGGGCGGGGAGCTGGGCTGGTTGGGAGGGTCCCGTGGGCTCCCAGGGAGCGTTGGGGCGGCTTGCGGCAGGGTAACTGCCCTGCGTCCTCCGGCCGCCAGGGGGCGCTCCGCACAGGACGGAGGCGCGCTAACCTCCACCCGCCTTGCCGCAGCCGCGGGGTGTTGTGGGACGACAAGATGGCGGCGCTCAGCGCGAGTCGGGCTGCGGTCAGGGTGAGGGGCGGTGGGGGGGGGGGGCGGCCTGGGGCGCAAGGTGTTGATGTGGGACGGGGTTTGGATGCGGAGTCCGGGGCTCCGGTGGCGGCCGGGAGGAGCGCGTTGCGGGGGGTCGCTCCGCCGCCGTTTAACCGCCGCTCTCCCCACAGGGCCTCCTGCGCGCCCCACGCTGCCTCTGCCGGCCCCTGGGCGCCTCCGCCGCGCTGCAGCAGATCCCGCGGGCCAAGGTGAGGGCACGCTCAGCATCCCACAAACCCCTCCTTAACGGTCTGCCGTCCTTTGCGATTTTGTATCTTTATGTTTTGTCTTTAATAATTCGGTAGTCGTTAACGTAGAGTAATAGGAGATATTGCACCGCCGTTACTGGGTGTTGAGCGAGGTGCTCAGTGCAGGTGGCTCATGTCAGTGCTGAGGCACGGAAGGCAGAGGGTCAGCATTGCCTTCCTCTGCATTGCAGTTCGGGCCCGGGCTGCTGGTGCTCCCTCATTGGGTGACCACAAAGATGATCAGGGGGCTGCAGCACCTCCCCCTGCAAAGACAGGCTGAGGGGGCTGGGCTTGTTCAGCCTGGAGAAGAGAAGGCTGCGGGGTGAGCTCAGTGCAGCCTTCCAGGACCTGAAGGGAGCCTCCAAACAGGAGGGGAGTCAGCTCTGTGAAAGGGCAGATAACAGCAGGACAAGGGGAAATGGTTTGAAGTTGAGGGAAGGCAGATTGAGGTTGGATGTCAGGGGGAAGTTCTTCACTCAGAGAGTGGTGAGGTGCTGGAACAGCTGCCCAGAGAGGCTGTGGATGCCCCGTCCATCCCTGGAGGTGTTGAAGGGCAGGTTGGATGGGGCCCTGGGCAGCCTGGGCTGGTGTGAAATGTGGAGGTTGGTGGCCCTGCCTG
>JACDJE010002427.1:109974-126671 GCA_016647715.1 Pavo muticus | reverse complement strand
AGACCCCTAATGGCCTCACAGGGGTGAGCGGGGCAGGGGGTGACGGGGGCAGGTTGGGTGGATGGGAGGAAAGGAACAGAGAAAATGAGCATTAAAGGCAATGAGAAGAAGGCATAAAGTGGCGCTCAGAAACAGCTGCAGATGGAGCTCCTGAGGGCGGGGGTACCCGCGGTGGCAGTGCTGCCCCACACGGGGGGGGTGGGGGACCCTGCAGTGCTGCTCGGTGCCTGCCAGGCCTGGGGCTCCCCCACATCAGCACCACCCACGGATGTGCCCCGTCGGGTGTGAGCAACAATCACAGCCCTGCAGCGCTGCACCACCACCTGCGTAATTACACGTCTGTGAATTAATGTTAGCAAAACGTCATTTAGTTAATGAGGGTCTTCACTGCTCTGTCTCCTTGCAGAGCTCCATCCAGCACCGAACGCCCCCAGTCTGCAGCACGTGGAGCAGCAAACACTGCCAGCACCCGGCACTGCCAGCACCCGGCACTGCCAGCTCCTGCCCTGCAGTCTGTGGGATCGTGGCCCCGCTGCCCTGCCAGCCCCACGTCCCACCACCCCGCGCTCACCTTCAGGCGGTTGTTCTCGTTCTTGAGGTGCCTGATGGAGAGCTGCAGTGCTTCGATTTGCTGCAGCAGGAGGGGGGAATCCTTCACCTGCACCGGCCCCGCGCTGCCCCCGGCTGCCTGCCCGGCCCCCACACCTGCAGGAAGGCACACAGGGTCACCCACGCAGCGTGGTGCAGCACGGCACGGTGGGTGCTGGGCATGCAAAGGGCTCAGCGCCACGATTTGTGCCACCCCGAGCTCTGTGAGGCACCACGGACGTGCTCAGGTCTTGCTCAGCCAGAGGTCACCCCACACCCCATGCTCACAGCTGCCCCGGGTGCCCCCCCTGCCTATTTCCCAGGGCTCTCCGGGCACTGCAGGGACCTCCGCTGCCGTCACACACCCCACACCCTGCAGTCCCACACTCAGCGCAGCCCCCTGCCCCAAACTGCGCAGCCCGGAGCCACCACGGCCCTCCCCGTGCTGCAGCTGCTGCCCACCCCCAGCATGCCGTGCGCCCGCAGGACGCCGCTCCCCTGCATGCACTGCTGGCAGCACCGCAGGCTGCGCTGCCGTACCTCTCTGCTGTTCCTCTGCAGTGCAGGGAGAGGAGGCAGAGGAGAGACAAGAAGAGGAATTATGCTGAGGATCGGGGCTGGGAGGTGAGAGCAGCTGTGCCCCCAGCTGTGTCCGGTGCCGCTCCGTCCCCCCGCACAGGCAGCAGAGGCTGCGGCGCAGCGGGATGCCCGGAGCTGCAGCTCATGGCTGCAGTGACGCAGGGAGAGGCTGCATCCCAAAGGCAGGTGCCATCTGCTCCCCAGCAAGCTGGTGGTATTCATGGTGCAGCCAGAGGGCAATGCTGCTGTGCCCTCCTTGTGATGGTCACACCCAGCCCGGGGGGGCCGGAAGGGCCAGGAGCCACACCAGGACCCACCACGGTACTGCTGGGCCCCCCGCTCACAGGGAGCTCACAGCTCCAGCCACACACTGCCCTGCAGCCAGCAGTGCTGCTAATGCCAGCATGGCTCCCTGCAGCCCTGTGTGGAGCTCTATCTGCCACCACACGAGGGACACGGAGGTGCCGGCACTCCAGGTGCCCTCACTGTCCCCATGCAGAGCTGCCGGCCCTCCCCACGGCCCCACCACCCCGACCCTGACAGCACACCCAGGGCTCCAACTCCCCAAGGACAGCAGAGCCCCCCGGGGCAGCCCCAGCTCCTCAAGGGGCGCGCTGACTGCTGCGTTCCCCTGCCCTCTGTGGTGCCCCCACAGCCGCTGGGTGCCGCACACCTCCCGCAATGCCGGACACGATGGAGGCGACCCCGGAGGCGGGGGCCCCGCGCAGCCCCTCGATGGTCCGCTTGGACTGGTTGTTCAGCCGCTGCTTCAGCTCCACCTTCTCGGACTCCAGCTGGTCGATGTCTGCCTGCAGGGCATCCATGGTCTCCTCGAACTCCCTGCAGGAGCACAGGCAGCCACGGCTCCCACCAGAGCTCACCCCGCGCCGCCCCACAGATGCTCCGCATCACCTCGAGCACCGCAGGCTGTTCTGGGCCACGGAGACCCCTAATGGCCTCACAGCCCCCGCCCCACGCTTACTTCTCCTTCTTCTTGAGCAGCGTTTGGGTCTCATCCAGCTTCGTCTGTATCTTCTCCACGCGGTCGTCGGCATCCTTGGACGCGCTGTCCAACTTCTTCTCCAGGAGGCTGAGGCGCACGTTGGCCTCGCTCAGCTCCTCGCCCTGCAGCAGAGGGGAAGAAATCGGAGCTCAGAGCTCTGCGGGTGCACTGGGGGGAGCTCTGCAGGTGCACTGGAGGGAGCTCCCTGCAGCGGCCGCCCAGAAATCCCATGCTGCTGTACCCTGGTGCCCAGAGCAGTGCGGGCAGTGCCCACAGCCTGCAGCACTGCTGAGGACCCGACGGGGTGTGAGGCAGCAGCCCCACAGGCAGCAGCACGGCAGCGGGAGCACAACGGCGAGCCCTACGGCAGCCCTGCAGCCCTCTGCCTCGCTGACAGCTCACCTTGATCTTGAGGGACTTCTTCAGCTCCTTGATGACCGTCTCCCTGTCCTCCAGCTTCAGCCCCAGCCCCTCAGCGTCGGTGATCTCAGCCCGAAGGGCGGCTGCCCGCAGCTCAGCAGGGGGGGTGGGCTGCAGAAGGGAGCAGAGGGAGACGATACAGAATCGGGTTGCAGAGCTCCAAGCACAGCTCTGCCCGCAGCCCGGCCCACAGCCCAGCCCACAGCCCGGCCCACCTTGCTCTGCGGCCGGTCAGCGTCGTATTCTCCCTCCTGCATGGCCGTGGCCATCTTGTTCATGGTGGCAATAAGGATGCTGCAGGACTGGCGCAGGCACTCGTAGGGGTTGATGCCCTGAGTGCCGTAGATCTGCAAGGATTGGGGGGGTGGGCAACGCAGGGAGCCCTCAGTGGAGCTCTCAGCCCCCCCGGTCCCCCACACCGCATCACAGCCGCAGGGGCTGCAGAGCAGGGCCAGCTGTGGTGCAGCACAGGGCAGGGCAGCGCTCTGCTGTGGCATTTCCCAGCCACGCTCCCACCCCACTTTGCTCCCAGGCTCTGCAGCTCTCCCAGCTCTGCAGCATAGCGGGGATTCGGGTCCCCTCGCTGCAGCTGGGCACCCAGGGAGGCAGAGGACGGCCGCCCACCTGCTCGCTGGCTTTGAAGGCCAAGTCCTCCAGCTTCACTGCCTGCAGCCCTTCGTTCTCAGCCAGCGGGGCGATGAGCTGCGCGCCGGCAGCGGCCACCTCCTGCAGCACGGCCACCACCCAGGTGAGGTGCTTACGGCAGTCCAGCAGCGTGTCCGACACCTGGGGCCGGGCAGAGCGGGGCGTGAGGGGGGGAAGCAAAGGGGCTGCACCACCCCCATTCCCAGGCACTGCAGCCAGAGAGCAGAGCAGCCCCTCGCCGTGCTCTGACGGGGCTGACGTTTAGCAGTCGTCACTGGGAGGACAGCGAACACCGGGAAAGCAGGAAGAGACTGAAGGACGGGCGGGAGGTGATGGAGTCCACAGCCCCACCCTGAGCACAGCCAGCACACAGCCCACCTGCTGCCCAAAGCCCAGTGCTGCTGGGATGCCCGGCGCGTCCGTGCCCGGCATGCGGCGCCGGATCTTCTTGCAGAACTGCCTGATGTCGCTGCACGAGGTCTCCAGGTCCTTCAGCAGGATGGCCAGGTCGGACGCCTCCTGCCCGGCCTGGGAGCAGAGGAAGGAGCTCAGCCACCTGTGGGAGGCTGGGGGCTCCCAGCACAGCCCACCCCGCGGCTCCTACCTGCAGGAAGGCGCGCAGCCTGCACACCTCCACCCCCATGCAGTCCAAGGCACTCTGGGTGAACTGCGGGGCACAGAAGGGGCGCCGTGAGCTGCGCAGCGCGGGGCAGCAGGGTGCTCTGGGCTCAGGACTGGGTCAGGCCCTCTGCACACCTCGCTGCTCCGACTCCGGGTTTCCCAGGAGAAAGGTCCGAGGCACTGAACGTGTTCTGTTTTACCCCGTGGGGCGCAGAGCTTCCCCACGGAGCTCGGGAGCTCCCGGACACAAGGGATCCTGCGGGGCCCAACCTCTCCCCTCCTCCAGGGCCCACCCCGTGGCCGTGCCAGCAGCAGCAGCTGCCAGGGAAGCGCCAGCGAGTGGTGAGCGCGGCAGGAGGGGCTGGGGGGACTCCCAGACCCACCCCACGGGATGCAGGGGGCAGTGGGCTTCTCTGCAGCACCTCACCTTGATGTGGTCGGCCAGCTGCATGGTGCAGTCCTCAGCCTGCTCGGCCAGGTGGATGCTGTACAGGTGCTGCACGGAAAGAGATCAGCGCAGATCAGCAGCCCTCGAGTGCTCCCACACATGCAAGCACAGAAACTAAATGAGGAAATTAACAAAACCCAACCCACAAACACTGGGTTCGCCCTGATTTTTAACTGGAAGTGAAAACTCTGGCAAGGATCACAGCAGACCCCAGGAGCAGCCTGCCCTCACAGAGAGCTGCACTAAGGCGGCCCTTCGGAGCGACCCCAACCCACAGCACAGAGGTACAGAATCCCAGCAGAGGGGAATTCTGCCATGCCCTCCCAGGGGTGGAGCGCACAGCCCCGGCTGACGGCCACAGGCTCAAACCCTGCGTGCTGTGGGGGTGAAATCCTCCCCAGGATGCCAACACAGGCTGACGCTTGGCACCCACCTGGTAGTACTTGATGGCTTTGGTCAGAGGCTCCACGTTGACCGTCTCGTCCAGCTGGTCCTTGTGCAGCAGCTCGATCAGGAAGTCCAGGGAGCGCTCGTGCACGCTCATCTCGGGGTACAGCATCCCCACCTTCTTGTACACCTCCACGCTGCACTTGTTCAGGGCTCTGGGGGGGAAGGCAGGCATAGTCAGCTCACCTGGGACAGCAGCAATGGGGGCTGCTGGGGCCGAACCCCGAGCGCCCCTGGGAGCACAAAGCTGGGCAGAAGTCAGCACGTCTGCAGGAAAGCAGGGCATGGAATGGGAGACTGTGGAGCTCTGTGGAAGGGAGCCCCGGCGCAGAGCACTACAGCCTCTGCAGTGCTGGAGGCAGATGTGCCACCGTGCAGCAGCAGCACAGCATTCGGCCCAATGGGTCCCACAGCCGTGCTGGTGCAGCAGCAAAGGGATCTCCCAGAGCTCTGCCTCAGCGAGCCCCGCTCCTGGGAGCTGCCCCTGCACACACAGGATGAGCACTGCTGTGGGCAAGGGCCAGCCCCAAGGGCAGCTCCATCTGCTGCCGTGGCCCTGCACAGCACTGCAGCCTTGGTCGGTGCTGGGGGTGATGCTGCAGGTGGGACGGGGCTGCATGGCTGGGCTGGGGGTCTCGGGGAGGGGGTGGGCTGGGGGACAGCGGGGTGGCCGTGCACTCACTGCTCTTATTTGTGCAGCGTGGCCTGCAGCAGGCTCAGCGAGTACACCAGCCCTGCTGCAAAGCTCAGCTGCTCTCCCGCTGCTCCCCGCAGCCCCGCGCGCGCCGCGCAGCTCTCATTCAGCTCAAACTTCTCCTGCGCCTGTTTGCTGATCAGCTCCGCCTGTGGGGAGGGGGAAAAGCTTCAGAGTCCTCCCGTGCCCGCCCTGAGCTGCCCTGCTGGGTACAGGATGGACCCCCTCTGCACCTCCACCCCCATAAAGCACCGCTCCTGGGAAGGATTTCTGAGCGCAGAGGGGGAATGAGGGGCAGCTGTGAGCCCCCCCCACCCCCCGGCTGGCAGAACGCTGGCACTGCCCAAAGGGACAGGCTGAGCCACCACTACTGCAGCTCAGTGTGCCACCGACAGCCAGGGCAGGGACCTCTGCTCCCTGCTCCTCCTCCCCCTCTTCCTCCTCCTCCCGGGCAATGCGCGGGGCTCAGTGGTGGGAGGACAGCCCCGGCCCAGCCCTGGGGAGCCCACCTTGCAGATGAGCCGTGGGATGAGCAGCAGCACCAGGACACAGTCGTGGTCCCCGCCGTGGCGCAGGAAGCTGTCTGGCATGAAGGAGGTGAGCAGGGAGACGTGCCTGTTGGCCTGCTGCACCTCCATCTGCCGCAGCTCCATCTCGATGGCCTGCAGCAACACAGCCCAGAGCTGCTCAGTGCCGCCTGACCCACCCTTGGGTCACACCAACCCCGCGCACTGCTGCAGGATGGGGCAGCAGCTGAGAGCTGCACGGAGGCCATGAGGTGCTGATGTGGAGCTGCCCACGAGCCAGCAGCGCGCCCGGGGGCCGAGAAGGCGCACAGCTGTCGGGAGAAGGGCAGCCCCACAGCACCCCACGCTGCTCCAGCTGCGGCACAGAGCAGGAGGCACCCCGGGGATGGTTTGCATGGCCGGCACGCGGCGCTCCTGCTGCCCTACCTTTGCGTGGGCCTTTGTCTCTGCAAACTTGATCTTGAAGTCGAACATCTCGGGCGGAGGCTGCTGCTGCTTCTCTGCAGACGCCTCTTGCTGACTCATGAGCTCCCGGTTCACGTCCTGGGCACGGAGAGAAGCGCAGTCAGACGCAGGCAAACCGCTGTGGGGAGACCTGCAGCCCCACGGCCTCTGCACACCCACGGCAGCTCCGGTGCTGCTCTCTCTGGGGGCTCCTTGTGCAATGCACAGAGGTGGATGAAGGTGAGGAAGAGGAACACAGCCAGTGCTGAGCTGTGTGGAAGCCGAGGAACCCCCATGGACTCATCACTCATCTCTGAGCCACCAGCAAGGCCAAGGAGAGCTGGGAGATGTGCTGGACGGCCCACAGCGCTCCGGCTGCTCCAGGTTCCCAAGCCTGCAGCAGCACAGCTCAGCAGAGCAAAGGCCAAAACACCCACATGCTCAGCGTGGGCTCCAGCAGACGCTGCCCGTGCAGCAGAGGGACAGCCAGCACCGCCCGAGGCCACGGACACACAGACAGCCCAGCACAGAACCTCCATGGGGCAGCAGAGTCACAGCATCACAGGACGGCCCGGATTGGAAGGGACCCCAAGGAGGATGAAGCTCCAACCCCCCCACCAGGCAGGGCCACCAACCTCCGCATTTCACACCAGCCCAGGGCCCCATCCAACCTGCCCTTCAACACCTCCAGGGATGGACGGGGCATCCACAGCCTCTCTGGGCAGCTGTTCCAGCACCTCACCACTCTCTGAGGAAAGAACTTCCCCCTGACATCCAACCTCAATCTGCCCTCCCTTCAAACTCCAAACCATTTCCCCTTGTCCTGCTGTTATCTGCCCTTTCACAGAGCTGACTCCCCTCCTGTTTGGAGGCTCCCTTCAGCTCCTGGAAGGCTGCACTGAGCTCACCCCGCAGCCTTCTCTTCTGCAGCCTGAACAAGCCCAGTTCCCTCAGCCTGTCTTTGCAGGGAGGTGCTGCAGCCCCCTGATCATCTTTGTGGCCTCCTCTGGACCCTCTCCAGCAGCCCCCTGTCTCTCTTGCACCGGGGCTGCAGACCCGGACGCAGCACTGCAGCAGGAGCGGCGCGCAGCCGCAGCTCTTTGGGGCCCCCCTCTGGGGCAGCCCCAGGCTCAGCCCCACGGCTCGGTGCTCGGGGCTGCCAGCTGTACCTGCAGGTGCGCCGTCAGCTCCCGGTACTTCTTGATGGTCTGCTGGTAGTCGGCCACGGTCTCCTGGGCGGCCTCCACGCGCTTCTCCGCCTCGCGCACGCGCGCCGTCGCCATGTCCAGCTGCTCCCGCAGCTCCAGCTCCGTCTCACGGGCGTTTTCCTGCAGCTCGTCGTTCATCTCGTTCATGGCTTCCTGCATGGAGGGCCACAGAACCACAGCGTCAATCACAGAACGGCCTGGGCTGGAAAGGGCCACAAGGAGCATTGAGTTCCAATGCCCCACTGTGTACAGGGTCGCCAAGAGACACACAGGGACACACAGATCCCCATAGAGACCCACAGATCCCCCATAGGGACACATAGATCCCCATAGAGACTCATAGATCCCCCATAGGGACACACAGATCCCCATAGAGACTCATAGATCCCCCATAGGGACACACAGATCCCCCATAGGGACCCACAGGGACCCGTAGATCTCCCATAGGGACCCATAGAGACCCACAGGTCCCCCATAGGGACGCAATAGATCCCCCATAGGGACCTGTAGATCCCCCATAGGGACCCATAGAGACCCACAGATCCCTCATAGGGACGCAATAGATCCCCCAGAGGGACCCATAGAAACACACAGATCCCCCATAGGGACACAATAGATCTCCCATAGGGACCCGTAGATTCCCACAGAGATCCATAAGGACCCACTAAGACTCATAGAGACCCATAGAATCCTAGAATGGCCTGGGTTGAAAAGGACCACAATGAGCATCTGGTTCCAACCCCCCACGATGTGCAGGGTCGCCAAGAGACATACAGGGACACACAGATCCCCATAGAGACTCACAGAGACCCATAGGGACCCATAGATCCCCCATAGGGACCCATAGGGACCCATAGAGACCCATAGAGACCCCATAGGGACACAACAGATCCCCCAGAGGGACCCATAGGAACACATAGATCCCCCATAGGGACCCATAGAGACCCACAGATCCCCCATAGGGACACAAAAGATCCCCCATAGAGACCCACAGATCCCCCAGAGGGACCCATAGGGACCCACAGATCCCCCAGAGGGACCCATAGATTCCCATAGAGATCCACAGGGACCCACTAAGACTCATAGAGACCCATAGAATCATAGAATCCTAGAATGGCCTGGGTTGAAAAGGACCACAATGATCACCCGGTTCCAACCCCCCGCGATGTGCAGGGTCACCAAGAGACACACAGGGACACACAGATCCCCCATAGGGACCCATAGGAACACACAGAATCCTAGAATGGCCTGGGTTGAAAAGGACCACAATGATTATCAGTTCCAATCCCCTGCTATGTGCAGGTTGCCAAGAGACCCATAGAGACCCACAGATCCCCCATAGGGACCCATAGAGACCCACTGAGATTCATAGAGACCCAGAGAATCATAGAATGGCCTGGGTTGAAAGGCCCACAGTGCCCATCAGTTCCAACCCCTGCTATGTGCAGGTTCGCCAACCAGCAGCCCAGGCTGCCCAGAGCCACATCCAGCCTGGCCTCGGATGCCTGCAGGGATGGGGCACCCACAGCCTCCTTGGGCAACCTGTTCCAGTGCGTCACTACCCTCAGGGTGAAAAACTTCCTCCCGATATCCAACCTCAACCTCCCTGTCTCAGTTTAAATCCATTCCCCCACAATGAGGACGCAGTGCAGGACGTGGTTGTGCTGCAGTGTGGGATTAACAGCACGAGCCCAGAGGCACTGACGTGCCGTGGCACCGCAGCTGGGCAGCACACAGCAGCTCCCAGCCCACCCGGCCCCAGCGCCCCCCACGCGGTGCCCCCACCTACCAGGTCCCCGACGGTCTCACGCAGCTCCCGGACCTTCTCCTCCAGGTCCAGGTTTCTCTCTGTCAGAGTCTCCACCATCTCCTCGGCACCCAAAGCGGCGTCCACCTGGAAGCAGCACCACGTCACAGCCCCAGACAGGGCTGCTGGGGGGCCTGACTGCTGCACCACCACCCCAGCACCAGGCAGTCCCACAGAGCCACCAAGGGTGGGCTCCAGCAGTGACCGCAGAAAGTGCTCCGTGCCAAGGGGTGCCCCATATCTACTGCTCAGCACCCCAAACCTACTGCTCAGCACCCCACATCCACTGCTCAGCACCCCACATCCACTGCTCAGCACCCCAAACCTACTGCTCAGCGCCCCACACCCACTGCTCAGCACCCCACATCCACTGCTCAGCACCCCAAACCTACTGCTCAGCGCCCCACACCCACTGCTCAGCACCTCACACTGCTGCTCAGCGCCCCACACCTACTGCTCAGCGCCCCACACCTACTGCTCAGCGCCCCACATCCACTGCTCAGCGCCCCACACCTACTGCTCAGCACCCCACATCCACTGCTCAGCACCCCACACCTACTGCTCAGCACCCCACACCCACTGCTCAGCACCCCACACCCACTGCTCAGCACCTCACACTGCTGCTCAGCGCCCCACACCCACTGCTCAGCGCCCCACACCTACTGCTCAGCACCCCACACCTACTGCTCAGCACCCCACACCTACTGCTCAGCACCCCACACCCACTGCTCAGCACCCCACACTGCTGCTCAGCACCCCACACCTACTGCTCAGTGCCCCACATCCACTGCTCAGCGCCCCACACCTACTGCTCAGCACCCCACATCCACTGCTCAGCGCCCCACATCCACTGCTCAGCACCCCACATCCACTGCTCAGCACCCCACACCTACTGCTCAGCGCCCCACACCTACTGCTCAGCGCCCCACATCCACTGCTCAGCGCCCCACATCCACTGCTCAGCGCCCCACATCTACTGCTCAGCACCCCACATCCACTGCTCAGCACCCCACACCTACTGCTCAGCACCCCACACCCACTGCTCAGCACCCCACACTGCTGCTCAGCGCTCCAGCCATCCCCCCCCAGCACTCACCTGCTCCTTCAGCTCATCAACCGTTTTCTCTGCCTGCTTCACCTCCTCCTGCAGTTTCTCCCTCTGCTGCCGCAGCGATTCCAGCTCCGTGTTTTTCTTCTCCATTTGCTTCTGGAGCTTCACGTGTTCCTGCTTCTCTGACGCAGAGAGGTCCCTCATCCTGCAGGAGACCGAGGCTGAGCAGCAGCCCAGCAGGAGCCCAGGCCGCGCGGTGAGGCCATTTCCTTGCAGCACACTGCCCAGCGCTGGCACCGTGCAGCTGCGGAGCCCCCCGAGCTGTGTGTGCAGCTGGGCACCAAAGGGGCTTCCCAAAGCTTGGCTGAGAGCGCTCGCAGTGCCACTGCTGGGGGCTCTCTAAGGCCACGTATCTCAAGGATGAGCTGCTCTCAGCCCAAAGCAGGCACGCCGTGGCAGTGCAGGGCAGGCAGCCACCGCCCCCAGGGACACGAGCAGCAACAAACATGGAAGGAATTCTCCCTTCTCTGCTGCGGGCCCACAGAGCACCAGAGCTCAGACGCAGCCAGCAGCTGCCACGTCCACTGACCCACAGGGGATTCTGAGCAGTGCACAGAGACCAAGAGAGGCAACTCCTACCCCTCTGGGCAGCTCTCCTACCTCACAAGAGCTTCCTTCAGTCTCGCGTTTTGCTCCTCCAGCTGCTTGACCTGGTAACTGGATGCTGCCCCATCCGAGCCTGCAGCAGAAAGGAAGCATCGTTCTGCTCACACGGACACGCCAGGCCAACAGCCGCAGCTCCCAGCGCTAAGTGCAAAGCCCAGGGAGAGGGCAGCTTAGTCACAGCGAGGGCAAACGCTGAGGGCCCTTCTGGGGCGGGACCGCAGCCCCCAGCACAGGGACAGGCACTGAGACGAGGCCTCCGGCACTGAACCCACCCCCCCCTTCCCCCAGGGGCCAGCAGAGCGGCGGCCGCAGCCCCCCATTAGTTGAGCGCTCTCCCCGAGGACGGAGCAGCCCAGGCCGACCCTCCCCGGCTCCTCGCCCACCTTTCTCTTCGATCTCGTGCTTCAGGATCTCCAGGTCCATGGTGAGGTACTCCACCTTCTCCTTCAGGGAGTCCACCTCCTGCTGCAGGGACTCTGCCCGCTCCTCCGCCATCTCCTTGTCCAGGGTCGCCATCTCGATGGCGTCGGCGGTGTCGGCCATCTCCTCCATGTAGCGCTCCTTGGCTTCCAGAGCATCTTTGGCTTCCTGGGGTCAAACCCACGTGGGTGCAAACACCGCCCCAAGTGCAAGGCCAGCAATGCAGAGCCCTCCCGCAAAGCACGAGCCCTGGCAGCTCCGGCTCTCGTGGCTCTCCCAGAGGAGGCTCGAGCCCCACCTGGAGGTGCCCAAGGCCAGGCTGGATGGGGCCCTGGGGAGCCCCGCTGCAGGGCTGGGTCTGGGTGGGCTTTAAGGCCCCTCCAACCCAACCATCCCATCATTCTATAGGCCACACAACCGTCTGAGTTGGAAGGGACCTCCAAAGGCCAGCCGGTCCCCTCCCCTGCAATGAACGGGGACACCCACGGCTCCAACAGGGGCGCAGAGCCCCATCCCCTGACCTTGGGGCCTCTCACCCACCACCCCTCTGGGCAACGACCCTACCACCCTATGGTCCTAATTAATGAAAGCTGATCAGGGCTGGGAGCGTGGGCAGAGAGCCGCCCCTCCCATTTCCCCTCTCCTGGGGACCTCTCCCCTCTTCACACCCCCTCCAGCTGCCCGGAGCTGTGGTGCCCCATCCCTGGAGGTGCCCAAGGCCACGGATGGGCCCTGGATGGGCTGGTGGGGCAGCCAGCTCGTGGCAGGGCTGGGGGCTGTGAGGTCCCAGCAGTGCTGAGAGCCCAGCTCTGTCTGCTTGACCCCCCCAGCCATTTACACACACCGACACCCCCTCCAGCCCCCCAGGAACACCAACAGCCCCCAGCACAGCCCAGCTTCCCTCAGCCCACACAGGGCGCCCCAATCAGCGACTCAGCACAGCAAAGAGAAGCCTCCATCAGCGCTGCATGCAAACAAAACCAGGCTGAGGCGCAGCTGCTTTAAGCCATGAGAACTGTATGGGAGTGCACTGCCCCCCTCGAGGGTGCAGCCACTGAATGCAACACAGAAAGAAGCACAGAATGCTTCCCCCAGACACCGGGAGCCCCACGCTCACCTTCTTGGCCTCCTTCAAGCGTTTCTGCAGGTCTGCCTGCTGCTCCTGCATCTTGCTCTTCCACTCCTGCACCTGCTCCAGCTGGATCTTGTACTTCTCCAGCTCTTTCAGCTTGGCTTTGTCTTCATTGCGTTTGATCTTCAGAGTCTCCAACTTCTCCTCCAGGTCCCGGACTTGGGAACGCAGATTTTCTTCCTCCTACAGCACCAAACCGAGGATGACCACGAGGAGGAGCAGCATCCATAGGACAGAGCTCCAAAGGCACTCACTGAACCCCGAGAGCAAAAGCTCGGCACCGCCCCAACCACCCACAGCCTCCCAGCCTCCCAGCACGGCCATGGGGGCAGCTTTTGGAGATCTCCGCCTGCAGCTCTGCGCCCGCAGCCCCTTCTGTCAGCCTTCGCCCCCCCCGAGGTGGCAGTGGGGTTACGGCATGCAGGAAACGTGCTGTCACAACCACAACCAGACCTCACAGAAAGGTTTCGCCACAACCCCCAGTGCAGCACTGCAGACTCACAGCAGCCGGGGCTTTAAGCTGTTAGTGTGCAGGGCAGGCACACGCACACACACACGAGCAGGGCACACCAGCTGTGCTCACACCCACTGGGATCCCGACCCCTGGGCGCCTCCCAGCCCCGATACGTCCCAACCCCACCCCACCCCATTGTGCCCAGGCAGGGGGCCCCACACCCAGCAGGGCTCCCTGGGGCTCGGTGCCCACTGCCCTGCGCCCCCATCGCCCCCCGGATCCGGCCCGCTGCTCCAGGCAGCTCAGGGCTGTGCTGCTGGGGCTTCGTGGTGAAAGCAGCACCACGTCCAGCACACAGCACTGCCGGGGACGATGCTGGTGCCCCCACGGGAGGCACACCGCCCGCCCCAGGGCTGTGCTGTGAGCAGGAGGCGCGCAGCAGCCAAGCAGCGCGCTGCCCGACGTACCCCGGCCACACACGAGGTCTCGCCGCACAGCGGGGACCCCCGCAGCCCCCCCCCCCATGCACACAGCACAGCACAGCCATGGGCAGCGGTCACCTGGTCCTCCTGCACACTTTGCCCCGCTGCTGGGCCGCTCTGCGGGCAGAGAGAGCTGCGGGTTACGGCCCACAGCCCGAGCAGGCCGTGCTCTGCAGCACCAGGCATGGGCTGGGAGGGCTCTGGCCGGGCTCAAAGCTGCACCGTGGGATGGGGCCGCCCCAGGGACAGCGGCCCACAGCCTCCCTGTGCCCACTGTGGCACAACACCATGAGACCCCCTCACCTGGGGCTGCCAGCTCGTCCCCTGCAGCCACAGCAGAGTCTCGGAGGAAAGCTCAGTGTTTGCATCATGGAAGGAAACCCCAGACCCACCTGCTTTGCACTCCGTGGGTGTCACACAGCTCAGTGCGATGCTCCCCGTGCACCCCCAGCCCCGGGGTTTTACAGCCCCCCACCCTGGCTGCAGCCTGGGCAGCCCCACACGGCATCCCGTGCTCCCCACCCCAGCCCTGTAGCATCACAGCTCACCCCGGCAGCACGGCTTTATGGCAGCCCCGGGACCAGGCTTAAAGCCATGGAGCTGCGGGACGTCACGGCTTTGCAAGATACCCTGTGTGTCAAACAGGACAGAAGGAGCAGCTTTCTGCTCCGCTTGTCACCCCTGGGCAAACACCACCAAGCAGGCAGCGCTGCTGCCTTGCCATAGGCCTGCACAGCAGCACTGGGCAATGGGATCTGCTCACCCCCACCAGCACTGGGCAATGGGATCTGCTCACCCCCACCAGCACTGGGCAATGGGATCTGCTCAGCCCCACCAGCACTGGGCAATGGGATCTCCTCCTCACCCCCCCCAGCACTGGGCAATGGGATCTCCTCCTCACCCCCCCCCAGCACTGGGCAATGGGATCTCCTCCTCACCCCCCCCAGCACTGGGCAATGGGATCTGCTCACCCCTACCAGCACTGGGCAATGGGGTTTCCTCACCCCCCCCAGCACTGCCCCCCTGCAGCCCTCCCAGGCTCCCAGCCCCAGGGGGGCTCTGTGTCCTCTCCTGCCATGAATTCCTCTCACTGGTGCCCCACATCTGCCTCGAGCTCTCATTTTGACTAACTGGCAGAAAGCAGGACGGAAGTAATGAAGAACTACCTTGAAGAACAGAAATGGAAGCACTGGGCTGACACAGCTGTTAGAAACACCCGGGGGGGGATGGGATGGAGCAGCCCCAGGCTGTGCGCTGCAGGGCTCTCCCTGAGCTCCAGCACTGCGGACGCGGCTCCCCTCTCCCTGCAGGGTGCCCTGCAGACACGGAGCCCCGCTTACCTTGGTGGGTGAGGGGACCATGGGTGCCACCGGCGAGGTCAGTGAGGGGGACGGGATGACGGGGGCCACCAGCGGGGTCTGGGCGGGCGTGCTGGGCTCGCTGCTGCTCATCTCCCCGGCCGAGGCCGAGGCTGACCCCGAGGGCCCCGCGGTGCCACTGGAGGGGGCGGAGGTGGGGGTCCGGGTGGGCTGCAAAGCAAAGGGCAGAGCATCAGCGAGGAGCAGTGCGGGTACACGCTGCCAGGGCCACGTGGCACCCAGCCCACCCCCAGCACTGCCTGCTGCCAACCACAGCTCTGACAGCAGCACAGAGTGAAGGAGGAGCGGTGCTCCGGGCCGAGTCCGCCTGGGGCCACGCTCCCAGGTACTGGTGGCAGAAGGTAACGCCTCGTGGCACTGCTGGCACAGCTTACGAACCCCACAGCAGCCATCGGTGTGCAGCAGCCCTGTGCTGGGGGCAGTGATACAGCAGTGCAGCCCCAGTGCTGGGGGCAGCAGAGCAGCGCTGTGCCACCTCCCCTCCCACAGCCATGGGGGCAGCAGAGCAGCGCTGCGCCACCTCCACTCCCACAGCCATGGGGGCAGCAGAGCAGCGCTGTGCCACCTCCCCTCCCACAGCCATGGGGGCAGCAGAGCAGCGCTGTGCCACCTCCCCTCCCACAGCCACGCTGCTGCCATCACACAGACCTGTGCACCCCCTGGGTGCGCCCCAGCCCTGCAGCTCCAGTGTGGGGATGGAGTGGGGAACTTACAGGGAACAGAGCAACAGAAGGGCAGAGCAGCAGCTGGAGCCCAAAGGGAAGCAGGGAGCACGATGGAACTGCAGCAAAGGACTGCCAGCCACCAGTGCGGGCCCAGGGATGGCACTGCCCCAGCAGAACCTATCCTACCCGCTCAGCCCCACGCTGCCAAGGGGCTCAGCCAGCAGCCCTGGAGCTGGGCAGCCTCATCTCCTGCCTCCATCCACTCCTGGAGATTGGCTGCACTGTGGCCTCTCAAGGCACACAGACCTGGATGTGTGGCATGGCACTGCTGTGCCCACTGCCCACCCCACACACTGCCCCCACTGCCCACTGCCTGCCCCACACGCTGGGTCCCTGCTGCCCGACCCACACCCGGCGCAGCACAGCGGTGCTGGCTGAAGGCAGCACCTCCAGGCACAGCACGGCAACCCCCTCCGTGGTGCCATTGGTGACACCGGCACAGAGCAGCCTCCAGGGCACCGAGCTGCACACACCAGCTCTGAGCAGCATCCCAGCAGGGGGTTCCTGTTCCTGCTGCTGCATTCTGGGGCAAAGCCTTCCCTTGTGGCATGGAGCAACAGCCGGGGGCAGCCCGGTACGGCCGCAGTGCTGCTGAGGGGCTCGCGGCAGGGCTGACAGGGATGGGGCTGGGGGCCGGGGGTGTCACCGCTGCTGGGCAGGACCAAACTGCAGCGTGCTCCAGTGAGGGCAATAAAGCTGCCCGAAGGGCTGCAAGATGTGCAGGCTGGAGCACCAGGCTTATGGGCAGCGGCTGGGGGAGCTGGGATGGCTCAGGCTGGAGGAGGCGGCCCAGGGAGCCTCGCTGCTCTCTGCAGCACCCTGAAAGGAGGTTGTGCGCCCCCAGGGAACGGCGATGAGAGGTGAAGGCCTCACACTGTGCCAGGGGAGGCCAGGAGTCCCCATCCCTGGAACCATGGAGATGTGGCAGCTGGGGACAGGGTCAGTGGGCGGGGGGGG
>JACDJE010002427.1:86999-105647 GCA_016647715.1 Pavo muticus | reverse complement strand
CCCCCACCCCCCCAGCCCTCGCTGCGGGGCACCGCCGCCCCACGGCCCCATCGGGAAGTCAAGCTCTGTCCGCGGTGCCCGGTCCCCACGTGGGCTCGGTCCCAACGCTAAGACCACGCAATTATACCCCTAAAGAGACTTATTTTGTCCCTAAAACCAAATCCCGTGTTTTTATGAGAGCCCTGAGCGCCTCCAGCTGAGATCGAGGATGGGAGCGTCGGAGCAACGGGCTGAAATGGGGGCGATGGGGTCGGACAGGAGAGCCGGGAGGGGAAATGACGGCCCCAGAGCAGCGCCCTGCACCGCCCCGAAGGGCCTTTGGGCAGCTGCTCGATGGAGGCAACCACGGCTGCAGCAGGCAGGGGCTGGCTGGGCTTTAAGGACCCTTCTAACCCAAACCCAACCATCCTATGGTTCCATCATCTTTAAGGACCCTTCCAACACACCCATCCTATGGTTCTATGATCCTTCAGGACCTCCCCAACCCAACACAACCATCCTATGGTTCTATGATCTTCCAGGACCTCCCCAACCCAACCCAGCCCAACCCAACCATCCTATGGTTCCATCATCTTTAAGGACCCTTCCAACACACCCATCCTATGGTTCTATGATCTTTCAGGACCCTTCCAACACACCCATCCTATGGTTCTATGATCTTTAAGGACCCTTCCAACACACCCATCCTATGGTTCTATGATCTTTAAGGACCCTTCCAACACACCCATCCTATGGTTCCATGACCTTTCAGGACCTCCCCAACCCAACCATCCTGTGGTTCTATGATCTTTCAGGACCTCTCTCTGCAAAAATTTCAGGCCATTTTTCACACAGCAAACCCTGCCAGCTGGCCATCCCCTGCTGGCCCCAAACAGCACCGGCCCTGCTGCTCCCGGCGCTCTGAAGGCCAACAGAGCCCACACGCACCGGCACCGCAGCTGCCCGGCCAAGCGCTGAATCACTGCTCGCCAGCCCACATCCTCATTTAATCCGACTCCATCCAGCCCTCGGGGCGACTTAAAAGCACTCAGCAAACCGAGCTCCACTTACGTGCCCCAATCAATGCCCCCCAGGGACGGAGCCTGGCTCTCGTTACGCATCTGAGCTGCTGGGGATGGGCTCACGTCAGCATCCCCAACCCCACCCAGCGCTGCCCTTGGGGCTGCTCTGCTCCCCGGGCGCCAGCACTGCTGCGTGTCACCCCACAGAGAGGGGACAGCTGCGTGTCACCCCACAGAGAGAGGGGACAGCAGCGTGTCACCCCATACAGAGAGGGGACAGCAGCGTGTCACCCCACAGAGAGGGGACAGGTCCTGGCAGCTGGAGACCAGGCGCTGCCCCATTTGGTTCTCAGAATCACCGGGTGGGAAGGACCGTAGGGATCATCTCCACCACAGGACAACGCTGTCCAGGGCCTAAGCCAGCACCATGGTGTGAGGCTGGGACCAGGGCACGGTGCAGAACCCCCCTGGCATGGTGGGCGCACGGTGGGGCAGGTCCAGGCCTTCGGTTCCTCTTTCAGGTCCTGCTGGGTTGGGTTTATTCCTGGTTCATTTATAATGGGTTCTTGTGGGCTGTTTTTAACCAGTGAAATCCTTCCAGGGACGTCAGCATCGTTCAGCTGGCAGACAAAACAGCACGTGGCTTCAGCACAGAGCCCAGAAGGGTGCAGCTGGGATTCTCCTACAGGGTAAGCACTGTGCTGCTAGACTGCACCATAGAGAAAGTGTGGGTATCCCATAAAGATACCACATAAAGAGAGGGAGAGACAATTAGTGCAGCAAAGAAGGCATGGCACTTGGTTGTAACACTGCCAACGCCTCCCCTGCCAGCAGCCAGGATCACTGCTCTCCCCAGCCACGCATCACCCCTCATCCAGGACCTGGAGGTGGCAATCACTGCCCCAGGCACCACGCTGCCCACGTTCCATAGCCGAGATCTTCAGCAGCACCTGAGCCACGGCTTCACAGGCGGATGGAGCCTCTCCTCTCCTCTCCTCTCCTCTCCTCTCCTCTCCTCTCCTCTCCTCTCCTCTCCTCTCCTCTCCTCTCCTCAGCACTCAGGACCACCCGCAGCCCGGCTGGACCCATCTCAGGCACAGACACCGCACAAGGCATGGCTACAGCCCCTGGCACCAAGCTGTGAGCTGGCAGAAGCCATGGCTCCGTAGGGCAGGGGCAGCCAGCCCTCCACACCACACCTCGGTGCTCACTACCACTGCCAGGCCAGCCAGCCCCGGTCCCAGCAGTGCCTTCCCATCCCCCAGGCCAGGTGGTTTTTCCACTTGTGGACCCCTGAGCGCCTGCAGAGGTGCCCAACTGATGGCTCAGTTGAAATGGAGTGCACTGGTGTCAGTCCTCTGCTCCCCTCCTGCATCCGGCCACTCTTCTCCAGGCTGCAGTCACCGCCCTTGGCTCACACACGGCCCTGTGCCCACAGCCCCACACCAAAGCACTGCTGGCGACGGTGCCCAGGCTTGGCACCGCTGTGTAGGATCAGCTCGGCCCCGAGCTGGGCTCTGCCCCCAGCACTCAGCTCCATCTGGGGAACCGCGCCGACCTTCTGGCCACATCCACGCCCTGCCCAGCCGGGTCCCCCCCGGCAGTGATGAACCCAGAGCCCAGATGACCCCCCCAGCTGCTCCCCCGCCCCGACCCCAGCTGGTGATGGCACACCGGGGCCACCCGCAGGTGAGCAGCCAGCCCAGCAGACCCGAAGGGCTGTGCTGATATCCCGGCAGCAGGCAGGTTGGAGCCAGGCAGCCTTTAAGCCCCCTTCCATCCCAAACCACCCCGCGACGCTGAGGGCGCGGCGTGCACCAACAGCACCTGGGGTCAGCCACCAACACCCAACCCCTGGGCTCCCCACACCCCGTTCCTGTGGGCTGTGACAGGCAACAAATCCCCGCCCCGTCCCACTCCGCCGCCCCAGCAGTCCTGTGTGCCCTCAGACAAAAGCAGCCCCTGTGCTCGGCGGGGAGCAACGTGCCAGCTGCACTGCTGGAGGAGCCGGGGAGCTCAGGACACTGCAGTGAGGGGGAAGGCAGGAGCTGCTCTCACAAACCGACCCCTTCCTAAGCACTCAGCTTCCCAGACCCACAGCATCTGTGTCCTACACCAGCACAGAGCCGGCCACCCCTCCCAGAGCCGCCCCTGTAAGCAGGAGGAGGAGATGGGAAAATGCAGCGTCACAGCTGAGGCCGGATGCTTCCAAACTGCCCTTCAAAAACACACACTGATGCCCAGGAGAAGTGATTCATGGAGGAGCTGTGCAGCTTAGCAGGGACTCACAGAACCACCAGAGGTAATCAGATTGCTGTATCTTATCTCAGGCCAGGAGCAAGCACGGCCTGCCAGCAGAGGTGAGCCCAGCTCGTGTCACAGCCCCTGCAGTCTGCACGCTGCCCTCCCTGCAGCCAGCAGTACAGCAACCTGGCTGCCCAGCAGGCCCACGGTTCCCTGGGGTGCAGGCACAGAGTGTGGCCAGCAGGGCAGGGAGCTGCTCGGCCCCTCTGCTCTGCCATGGGGAGACCACATCTGGAGCACTGCGCCCAGCGCGGGGCTGCCCGGGTCAGGGCAGGCTGGGAGCTGCTGGGGGCCTGGAGCACCTCCTGATGGGGACAGGCTGAGAGCCCCTGGGCTGTGCGTGTGGAGGAGAGAAGGCTGAGGGGGTCTGAGCAGTGCTGGTGGGGGTCTGAGCAGTGCTGGAGGGATCTGAGCAGTGCTGGGGGGGATCTGAGCAGTGCTGGTGGGATCTGAGCAGTGCTGGTGGGGATCTGAGCAGTGCTGGTGGGATCTGAGCAGTGCTGGGGGGGATCTGAGCAGGGCAGGTGGGATCTGAGCAGTGCTGGCAGGATCTGAGCAGTGCTGGTGGGGATCTGCAGGGCAGGGGATGGGGCCGGGCTCTGTTTGGTGGTGCCTGGTGCCAGGACAGGGCAGCGGGCACAGGCTGCAGCCCGGGGAACTCCGTGCGGCCGTGAGGAAGAAGTGCTGTGCTGTGCTGTGAGGGGAGCACAGCCCTGGCACAGAGCACAGGGGGGTGGGGTCTCCTTCCTGGAGCTCCCAAAGCCACCGGGCTGCTTTGTGTGCAGCTGCTGTGGGGAACGGGCTGGGGTGGGACTGGGGGAGCTCCGCAGGTCCTGCAGCCCCTGCAGCTCTGTGACTGTGCTGCTGCTCTCTCAGAGCCTCCTGCAGGACGTGGTGTAGGCAGCTCAGACTGAGGCACGCTCTGAGATAATCGGGTTACTCCTCCCTTTAAAGGATTAATAGGGCCTGAGCCGACCTCCCCCCCGTCTCAAAGCAGCCATCTGGAAGCACGGCCCCGTGCCCCCACGGAGCTGCAGAGCCCATCTGCTGCCCCGGCACTGAGTGGGGGAACACAGGAGGATCACACAGGACCAGGGATGGCGGGGAGGGATGAAGCTGAGCTCATTATGGACCCGTTGTGCTCTAAACAAAACACTTAAAATCCAGCTCCAGCTGGAACACTGAAAGCAGCAGGGCTGCCGCTGGAGCAGGAACAACACCAACCATCGGACGGCACCGGACAGGCACCACTCCAGCTCTGGATGCTGCAGCCCGGGCAGCTCACAGCCTCCCAGAGCAAAACACAACCACTGCACTTTGCATTCCTTCACACTTCTCTGCCCGGCCCCCCCTGCAGCCCTGAGCGCCCTCCCCGCTCCGGGCACCGGCCCCAGGGCCAGGCAATGCCTGCTTCAAGGTGAGTGAGAGCTCCTGGCTTCACCCGGCACAGCCACGGCCCCCACAGCATGGGGCTGCCCCACGGCCAGAGCCCCACAGCGCTGGCACCACGCTGGTGTCACAGCACATGTCAGTGTCACAGCATATATCAGTGTCACAGCACACATCAGTGCCACAGGACACGTCAGTGCCACAGGACACGTCAGACCTGCTCCTAATGGAGCAGCTCCTAAACGGCGAGGCTCCAGGACAGAGCAAAAGCAAGGCAAAGGGTGCAAGGAGAGGGGATGTGGCTCGGGGAACAGGGACCATCTGGCACAGGAAGGCAGCAAGCAGCAGCCTGGAATGCGATTAAGTCTATATTTAACATGCACAGAGCTACCTCAATCTCATGAAGGAGGATTTACCTGCTAATCATGTTGGTTACTTGTGGCCGTGCCAAGCGGGCCATGATTCCCACACGGCTGGGAGGAAGGGGGAGCGGAGCGTGGGACGGCCTGAGCCCTCCTTCCTCCACACCGCGCCTGCAGGAAGGGCTCTGCACAGCTCCCAGCACGCTGCTGCTGCTACAGAGCAGCACCGAGCTGTGAGCAGATGGCAGCACGGCCTGCAGGCAGCCCCGCTGCCCCGCGGACGGGGGGCTGGAAGGTAACGAAACAAAGCACCACACGGAGCAGCCCTTCCCAACGACGGAGGCACGAGTGGCACAAGCTGCACGCAAAGCAGCACGGCAAGAACTGGGACTGCAGGCACAGGGAATGCACACACGGCATCCCTGCCATGCCTGCCTGCCCCAGGCCCGAAGGGAAGCACAGAGGAGCAGCAGACACCGCCGTCGGGCAGAGGACCACGCAGGTACGGTTCCATTGCTTGCACCGGGCTGTGCCGAGCCCAGCTCTGAGCTCTTCCCTCCTTCCAGGGCAAACAAACCTACCCCTAAGCAGCCTGTCAGGAATCAGCACTCCCTCCTTGTAGGAAACGACCCCTCCCTCCCTCGCCCCACGCAGCTACAGCTGAGTCTGGCGGCACTGCAGGTTTTGTGCTGGGCACTGCACACAGCGGGTTGTGCAGGTCCTTACCTTGGGGGAAGCCGCAGCCCCAGGAGCAGGGCAGCACCACAGGCAGCACTGACCCACCCCCGGCTCAGCACAGCACGGCGCCCGGCCCGGCTCTCACCTCCTGCTCTCCCACAGCAGCTCCAGCCCTACCGGAGCGGAGCTGCAGATCACCGCTGCCCCCCGGCGCAGCATCACCGTGTGCTGCCCAGAGCAGTGCTGTGCACACCACGCGGGCACACACCTGTGGCTGCACACCCGGCCACCACGCTGACCTGCCCTATGTGGGGGGGGACTGGGGGGGCATGCAATGAGCAGACATGCACTGGAGATGGAGCGGAGGGCTGGGAGGCACCGCGGCGATGCATGCAGCTGGGATGGAACAGACTCAAAAACGCACCACCTTTTTGGGTTTGGCTCCACGCTGCATGAGGAGGAAATAAAAGGTTGAGAGTTAGAGCCCGTGGTGTTGGACGGCAGCAGCACCAACAGCCCTCTGCTCAGCCACCACCGCCGTCAGAGCCAGTGTGCATCCACCGGGCTGCGACACCACGTACAGCCAGAAAGAGGGATGCATTCAGGCCCATTCAAACAGACGTAGGGAGCCCTGACAGAGGAAAGCAGGCAGTGCAGTGTTTTCAACCCCTCACTGTATGCCGGTGCCACTGACCTGGCTTCCACACTGGGCTGGCACAGCACTTTGGGGTCAGGGCGTGCTGGAAGGAAGGCACAGCAGCAGCCCCCAGCACTGTGCCTGCAGCCCAGCCCACCCCCAGCCCACACGGACCCCTGGCAGAGCCCCCACACCACCTCATTCCCACCCTCCAGACCCCACAGGCTCAGGGAGCTGCAGGGATCGACGCTCACCAGGCAGCACTGAGTGCCCTCCTGCCCCACAGAACGGCCCGAGGAGCTCTCATTACAGTGGACATAATTGCTCGTTTTCATCAAGGGGAAATTTGGGGATGCCCACAACGAAGAGCAGGGCCGTGTTTCTTCCAGCAGAAGGGAGGCAACCCCAACTCTTTCACCCCAGCAAGGAGCAGTGGGTTGAAGCAGCCCTAAGCTCTGCATTTAGGAACAGCCTGGTGGCTCCTCCAGCCACCCTGTGCTCCCCAGCAAAGCCCGCATCCTGCACTGCGATGCCCTTCCCTGACAGCAGCAGGAAGCCATCCCTGCTCCATGCACCACCCTGTCAGTGTGGGAGAACAGTCCTGCAGGGGGGGCCCTGAGCCCCAAGGCTGCAGAGCTCCTGTGCTGCACCCACCCACAGGAACTGCCTCTTGGGAAACGGGTCGCCAGAGCTCAAGAAGAGTTGGGACAACACGCTCAGACAGCAGAGCTGCTGGAGCCAGGAGTTGCACCTGATGGTCCTTATGGACCTCCCAGCTCGGGATGCACAAACTCAGGCCGCCCCAGGACCCACAGCACTGCTCAGGGCTGCAGGGAGGCGCTGGGAGCAGGGCTGTGTGCCCCCAGGCCGGCAGCAGGGCAATGTGGGGAGTGCAGATGTGGGCATGCTGTGCTGTGTGAGCCCCGGGCTGGGCACCTGCAGGGCTGGGGATGCGGCCCTGAGGCACCGGGAGCCAGAGGGCTGCTGTCAGGAGCCCAGGTGTGAAGGGTGGTAGGGACAGAGCTGCTTTCCAGGGAGCGCAACACCAAAAGCATCCCCAGTGCAGCAGCACCAAGCAGCTTCTTGGGACGAGCAGTGTGACAGCACCAGCCCCAACTCACCTTCAGAGCCTCAGGAAGGCAAGGGAGCAGTCAGAGGGCAGCAGGACGGCAGCCACAGCCCCGCAGTGCAGAGCCCCAGTGCACACCCCCCTTCCACCAGCTGCGTGCTGACCCCAGTGCACAATTACAGCCAGGGACTGAGATGCCCCAGGTCACAGGCGGGGAGCAGGGGGGGACAAGGGCCACCAGCACAGAGGCTGCAGTGGCAGATGCTGACCCAAGACGATGCGGCAGCAGGAGGCCGAGCGGCGCTCAGAGCCCCGCGAGATGCCCCGAGCCCTCAGTGGAAGGCAGGAAGGGGTTTCCCCCACCCCACACTCCTGGAACCCGCTGGGCTCAGAGCAGTAAGCAACAAGATGGGGACCCACTCTGATTCCTGCTGCCCTGAGATGCATCAGCCATGGATGCAACACAGCCACAGCAGCGCCTCAAGCACTGGGACTCCTGGTGATGCTCCGCAGCACATGCAGGTTCCTCTGTGAGCCCTGTGCACACAGCAGAGAATGCTGCTTTCAAACACCCCAAGGGCACACCACTGTGCAGGGGCGGGTTGCTGTTCTCTGTGTTAAGAGCACAGGCACAAAGCACAGGGGCTGTGCGTGCCGCAGTGCTGGCTGAGCTTGGACTCATGGGTGCAGCACAGACAGCGGTGCTGGGAATCTGCTTCTCTGCCCCTTTCTGGTTTCTCGTCATTAACCAAAACACTTCTCATGGCACCTCGCGTCCCAGGGGTGTGAGAAGTGCACTTTGCCACCGGCATTCTCACGACGGAGCACTGAGCTGACAAGGGCCAAACAAGGGAGAGGCCGGAGGAACCCTGCCCTCCCAGCAGGCTTGGTGCATCTCTGGGTGCCCTCCTGGAGCTCTGGGAGAGGTGATGGATGGTAATGAAAGTAAACCCAGCCGAGTGGAGCGTGCAGATCTGCCTCTCCCACTGCCCCGTGCTGCACAAGGAGCTGGAGGCAGCAGCTCAGTGCGGGGCCAGCACTCACCAGTTTGCTGCCTTTGGCGGCGTCCAGGGAATCTGCAAAGGGGAAGAGAAACAGAAGCGTCAGCGCTGGCCCAGAGGAGCTAGATTCTGCACACAGAAAGGACCCGCCGTGTGTTTGTGCCAGGCTGAAGCAGAGAGCACGGAGCCCTGGATAAATAAAGCAGGAAACGGGGCTGTGATGGGGCACAGGTGTGGAGGAGGAGGGACTCCCATGAGGGCTGCAGATAAAAGCCACAGGGCCAACACAGCTCAGGGAGCGCCGGGTCCTGCAGCACAGCCTGTGGGAAGCACACAGCAGAGCAGCACGGGGCTGCAGGAGGAGCCCCACGGGAGCACTCCCCACATCTGGCAGCACAGCTCTGCCCCGGACAGCCCTGCACAGCCACACACACACACACAGTGGCACATCCCGGGCTGAGCAGAGCCAGCTCCCACTTCCAGAGAGCAAATCCACAGCGTTGAAGAGCAGTGATGATGCTTGCTGCCCAACCCCCCCTCCCCAGGTGCCGACATGGCAGGATGCCACCCCCCAGCTGCAATGGAGCTCTGCAGCCCCCAGGAGGCCACATCCCTGCACTCGGGATCACCGCCGTGCGCAGCGCACGCCGCAGTGTGAGCACGGAGAGGCTGCCGGGCTGCTTCCATGCAGCAGCACGCAGGTCCCTGCAGTGGGCCGGCACAGCCCCATCCCCTGCTGCAGCCCGGCTGCTTGGTGGGCTCAGGGCTGCACGCAGGGCCAGGCAACCTGCGCAGGTACTGCAGAGCTGCAGCATTTCCATGGCAACTCCTGTAAGCGGCAGCACCTCCTGCCTGGCACCTCCCCATCAGCACAGCGCTCCGTGCTGCAGCACTGCGGGCTGGGAGCAGCACGGCTCCATCCACGCGGATGCTGCATCAGGGGTGCAGATGGGAGCAGGTGGCTGCAGGAGAGGGCAGCGGGCACCGCCTGCACTGACAGCAACCCGGGCTGGCAGCTCTTCCCAGGGGAGTGCTGCCCCATGATGCAGGCCAGTGCCAACTGATCCCTACAGACCCACAATGCGCAGACCTAAGGAGAAGTGGGGAAAAGCCCCCCAGGCTCCTTGTACCAGGTGCTGAGTACCAAACTGCAGCAAGAACTGTGCCTTCACCTGGTAAGGCTGATCCGAGAGTGAAAAGATTGTACAGGTGTATATTATATACATGTATTTCCATGTCCAACCCATCGCCCACCCTGCCGCCATGGGGCACCCTCAATAACAGCCCCACGTTGTGCTGGGGCCTCAGGCTGGGGATCAGGAGCAATTTATTTTTGGAAAGAGGGGTGAAGTAGCAGCATGGGCTGCCCAGGGAGCGGGGGGCACCGAGCTGGGAGGAGCCCCAGCACTGCGGAGAAGTGGCACTGGGGGACGTGGGCAGTGGGCACGGGGGGGTGGGGATCCTGGAGGGCTTCTCCAGCCCTAACAGTTCTGTGATGCAGCTGAATGTGGCTTCATTTGCCAAGCAAAGGGCAATTTCAGTTGCCAGCAGCCGTGAGAGGGGAAAAAACCAAAGGAAGCAACCCCACTTGGAACCAGTGTGTGTCCCACAAACACCCGCAGACAGAACCCCTCAGAACCCCTCAGCTCAGCACGCGCTGCCCGCAAGCTGGCCGGGATGGGAAACTGTCAGAGCTCCTTCCTAGGATCCCTAAACACAGCAGCAAACAACTGCTCAGCAAAAGCAGAGGCTCAGAGGGAGGAAAGCCTGCCCAGAGGGGAAAACGGCCCCCGAGGCGCCAGCAGCAGGCTGCAGTGGGAGGCAGGCTCAGGGGACACAGCCAAGCAGCCCAGCCCAGCACACACAGCTCCCCACCCCACCCCGGGCACAGCACCCAACCCCGGGCACAGCACCCATCCCTGGGCACAGCACCCCACCCTGGGCACAGCACCCACCTCGCTTGGGGACCTTCAGCGCCGCCGACTCCGGGGTCTCCGGGGACGTCGTGTCGGCTCCATCCTCAAAAACCTGGATCTGCAAAAGGGTTGATGGTGTGAGTGCCAGAACCACGCGTGGCCACACCACACACCCAGCGCTGCTGCAGGCTGCACGCCCCTGCTGCAGGTTTGTATGGGAGTCGATTGAGGTCCCGGCACAGCGGCAGCCAGCGGGGGCCTTGCGGGTCCACACTGAAAGCTGCCAGCTCTGCTGTGAAGGCCGAAGCACAGACATGTCTGAGCTGGAAGGAAGAGTAAACCGGCCACAAGCTGTGGTCTGTTGTTGGGAAGGAGCCCCGGCGCCAGCAGTGTGCTCCCAAATGGACAAATGGTGGCACAGGAGTCAGCAGTCACACCACTGCTGAGCACGCTGAAACCACAGTGCCCAGAGGGGTAGAAGGGAAGGGGTTCCCTCACAGCCACCTGTCAGTGTGCTTCTGACCCAGGCTGAGCGACCCCATGGGGCACAGGTCTGCACGGCTGCACGATGAGAACAGAGCTGAGGAGCAGCCCTTGAAATTCCCCCGGCAGTGCATTTCTGGGGCTGAAATCTACCCACAGATCAGGAGGCTTGGAATGCTACGAGGCTTCACGGCTGTCTGTGCCACAGGAGGGAGGCAGTGGTGGGAGGAGGGAGGTGGCACTGCTCCCAGGGCTTCCCACAGCCCTGCTGTGCCACAGCACCGTGCTGCCGGCGTGGAGCGACGTCACCTGGCGGTGCTGCACTGCTGGCAGGAACTGCAGTGGAGCAGACCTGCCTGCACACAGCACATGGTTGAGTTCCCACCTACAGATAACGAGAGCTCAGCAGCTCATCCGACTTGTGGATTACATTCGCTGTAAGGTGAGCAGTGTTTAAGGGGAGCTCCCTGACCGACCTCCAGGCACCCAGCCCTGGGCCCGCACCTTCCCTGCTGGCAGCTCAGGGGCAGCATGCAGCAGGCAGGCCTATACTCTGCACTATGGAGATCACTGCCAGAGTGGTGGTCAGTGGCTCAGTGTGCAGATGGAGACTGGTGACAGCGCTGTCCCCCAGTGACAGGACCAGTGCTCTTCAATATCTTCGCCATGACACTGACAGTGGGATCAAAGGCACCCTCAGCAGCCTGGGTGAGCCAAGCTCGGGGTGCAGGGGCACACCCCAGGGACAGGATGCCATCGGAGGGACCTGGAGGCTGAGCAGCGAACCTCGTGAGATCCAGCAAAGCCAAGTGCAAGGTCTGCACCGGGTCAAGGCAACCCCTGCTGCCAGGGCAAGCTGGGATGCAGGGACAGAGTACGGCCTGCTGAGACGGAGCTGGGGTACTGGTGGATGGCAGCTGGACACGAGGCAGCAGTGTGCCCTCACAGCCCTAAGGCCAACTGTGCCCAGAGCTGCGTCCAAAGCAGCACAGCCAGCGGGTCAGGGGGGGTCTGCCCCTCTGCTCTGCGAGGCCTCACCCGGAGCACTGTGTCCAGATGTGGGGCCCTCAGCACAGGAGGGACACAGACCTGTCAGTGCATGTCCAGAGGAGGGCCACAAAAATGATCCCAGATGGAACACCTCCCTGCAAAGGGAGGCTGGGAGCTGGGGCTGTGCAGCTGGAGAGGAAAAGGCCCCATGGAGAGCTGGGAGCAGCCTTCAGTATCTAAAGAGGTTGTGAGAAGGGAGGGGACAGACTGCAGAGCGGGGTCTGTATGGTAGGACAGGGGGAAGTGGTTTCAAACTGGAATAGATTCAGACTGGATGTAAGGAAGAAGTATTTACGCCGGGCTGGTGAGGCACTGTTTGCAGAGAGGCAGCGGTGGTGCAGAGCCCTGGGGTCAGGGGTTGGGGCTCTGAGCAGTGACGGAGCTGTGGGTGCCCCTCACTGCAGGGACTGGGACCAGATGGCCCTCAGGGTCCCTTCCAACCCAGAGCACCCTGCATTCTGTGCGGTCCTGGGAGCGCTGCGCCCGCTGGGAGTGAGGGGCGGGCATTTCCTCCCCCACAGCGGCTGCAGAGCCACCTTCCTCTGCTGGGACAGGCAGCCCCGAGCCCAGCAAGCAGAGGCCACGCAGAGCACCATACCTGCGACTGCCGCACGAAGATGCCGTGGTTCTCCTCGCAGGTGAAGTACTTCCTGCCCTGCACCGTGCCGTCATTCTTGCCCTTGGCTTCGTCCAAGATGACCCCGACCCATTTGCCCGTGGCAAACAGGGTGGCCCCGACGTAGGCCACGGTCCCACGGTGCCCCTTCCCGATGACCTCCACCCTGGAGCCCACCTTGAGGGGCTTGCTGCTCGCTTCCGTGCTCATCCTGGGGCCGGCGCTGGATGCCTGCGGGCAGAGGGAAAGAGCAGCAGTGACCTCTGGGGGATGGGAGCGGGGAGAAGCAGATGCAGGAGAGCTGTGGGCTGCTGCCCCGCTCCCTGCACGGCACGGCGGGCCCAGGAGCTGGTGGGTGTCGTTCCTTCTGCTACAGCTGCCCCAGGAGCCCCAGGCAGCAGCACCGCCTGCTGCTCCGCACACAGCAGCACACCAGCACACAGCCCTGCCTGGGAGGCTCCAGAGGGCTGTGGAGCAGCTTTGGCAGAAGATGAGCTCGGCAGCAGACGTGGGTGCAGGTGTGGGCCTTACTGCCCAGGTCATTAACGATGCTGACCAGTCCTGTTAGAGCACGGGTAAGATGAGGGGTGAGCAGCTCCGTCAGAGCACCTGAGACCCTCAGTGTCACTGACAATAGCAATCACTTCCATTTGGAATCATACAATCACAGAATGGCCTGGGCTGAAAAGGACCACAATGATCATCTCGTTCCAAGCCCCTGCTGTGTGCAGGGTTGCCAAGAGACACATAGGGACACACAGATCCCCACAGAGACTCATAGATCCCCCATAGGGACACACAGATCCCCATAGAGACTCATAGATCCCCCATAAGGACACACAGATCCCCCTAGAGACTCATAGAGACCCATAGATTCCCACAGGAACCCAAAGATCCCCCATAGGGACCCTAGAGGGACCCTATAGGGACCCCTAGAATCATGGAATCATAGAATGGCCTGGGTTGAAAGGCCCACAGTGCCCATCAGTTCCAACCCCTGCTGTGTGCAGGGTCGCCAACCAGCAGCCCAGGCTGCCTGGAGCCACATCCAGCCTGGCCTTGGATGCCTGCAGGGAAAACTCAGTGCAGTGTAGGGAAGCAGGGAGCAGACATGCACTGGGATCTTCTCCCCCACCACCCAATCCTGCCTCCTGCCTGAGGAAATCAGCTGAAATTAAGGCTACTTTGCCACAGAGCTGCACTAACTATAGCTTTTAACTGCTGAAGTACTGCTATGCTAATGGTCTCTCCACAAACCCAGCTCTTGAAAGACACCCAGCACAGGGCCCTTCTCCGCAGCCCGCACACACGCAGCTGAGATCATTAGCATTACCAGAGCAAAGCACCACATTATGCAAATCTACCACAGATCTGTCGAGCAGTCTGAAACAAACTGCCAGCTCAGGTGGTGCTCCCTGCCAAAGACTCCCGGCCACGGGTTCCAGCATTTTCCTTCCAAAACGAGACGGGCTGCTGCACCTCTGCTGTGCTGGGAGGGCGTGAGAGGCCACCTCACAACAGCAGAGCGCGGGAGGGAGGCTGCGTGGCACAGCCCGTGGGAAGGGCAGCTCTCCCACCTCACCCCACCACGAGGTGGAGGGCAGGTATGAGGAGGAAATCCCTCACGGTGAGGCCCTGGCACTGCCTACAGCTGTGGGTGCCCCGTCCCCGGCAGTGCCCGAGGCCACGGATGGGCCCTGAGCTGCGGGGGCACCCAGCAGGGGTGGGGCTGGGGGTCCCTTCCAGCCCAACCATGGACTGGTTCTGGGTTCTCTGATCCTTAAGGTCCCTTCCAGCCCAACCATGGACTGGTTCTGTGGTTCTCTGATCCTTAAGGTTCCTTCCAGCCCAACCATGGACTGGTTCTGGGTTCTCTGATCCTTAAGGTCCCTTCCAGCCCAACCATGGACTGGTTCTGGGTTCTCTGATCCTTAAGGCCCCTTCCAGCCCAACCATGGACTGGTTCCGTGGTTCTCTGATCCTCAGAGATCAGCCACTCAGAGCCGTGGTGCTGGCTGCAGCCCCCTCACAGCTCCTCCATGTCCCTGCTGCTCCTCCAGCCCAGCCCAGCCCCATGTGGGCAGAACCTGCCCCACAGTCCAGCCCATCTGCAGACCCCCGCAGTCACCACAGCCTATTGTGTCCTACAGACACAAACACCGTCAGTCTCACGGCTTCACCTGGGCCATTAGATGTAATTAACACAGCAGCCAATTAGTAACACACAGGCATGCACCACCACAAGAAAGGAACACGGCGAGTTGACATCCTTCTCACATCTGTGATTGCATCAGTGCTGAAAAACTGAATGCAATGAAACCCAACAAAAGCAGAGCCGTGGATTTTCAGCCTCCAGTACAAAAGCGCAATGATTTTGTACAGCCATCAAATAAGGTTCCTTCAGAAAAGAAAACACAGGCATTGAAAGCTGCATGGCCTGCCCCCAGCCATGGGCACGGACAGCACCAGGCCGAGGGGGTCTGAGCAGGGCAGGTGGGATCTGAGTAGTGCTGGGGGGGATCTGAGCAGGGCAGGAGGGGATCTGAGCAGGGCAGGAGGGGATCTGAGCAGTGCTGGGGATGGGACCGGGCTCTGTTTGGTGGTGCCCAGTGCCAGGACAGGGCAGCAGGCACAGGCTGCAGCCCGGGGAGCTCCGTGCGGCCGTGAGGAAGAAGTGCTGTGAGGGGGCACAGCCCTGACACGGAGCACAGGGGGGTGGGGTCTCCTTCCTGGAGCTCCCAAAGCCACCGGGCTGCTTTGTGTGCAGCTGCTGTGGGGAACGGGCTGGGGTGGGACTGGGGGAGCTCCGCAGGTCCTGCAGCCCCTGCANGTCCCTTCCAGCCCAACCATGGACTGGTTCTGGGTTCTCTGATCCTTAAGGTCCCTTCCAGCCCAACCATGGACTGGTTCTGGGTTCTCTGATCCTTAAGGCCCCTTCCAGCCCAACCATGGACTGGTTCCGTGGTTCTCTGATCCTCAGAGATCAGCCACTCAGAGCCGTGGTGCTGGCTGCAGCCCCCTCACAGCTCCTCCATGTCCCTGCTGCTCCTCCAGCCCAGCCCAGCCCCATGTGGGCAGAACCTGCCCCACAGTCCAGCCCATCTGCAGACCCCCGCAGTCACCACAGCCTATTGTGTCCTACAGACACAAACACCGTCAGTCTCACGGCTTCACCTGGGCCATTAGATGTAATTAACACAGCAGCCAATTAGTAACACACAGGCATGCACCACCACAAGAAAGGAACACGGCGAGTTGACATCCTTCTCACATCTGTGATTGCATCAGTGCTGAAAAACTGAATGCAATGAAACCCAACAAAAGCAGAGCCGTGGATTTTCAGCCTCCAGTACAAAAGCGCAATGATTTTGTACAGCCATCAAATAAGGTTCCTTCAGAAAAGAAAACACAGGCATTGAAAGCTGCATGGCCTGCCCCCAGCCATGGGCACGGACAGCACCAGGCCGAGGGGGTCTGAGCAGGGCAGGTGGGATCTGAGTAGTGCTGGGGGGGATCTGAGCAGGGCAGGAGGGGATCTGAGCAGGGCAGGAGGGGATCTGAGCAGTGCTGGGGATGGGACCGGGCTCTGTTTGGTGGTGCCCAGTGCCAGGACAGGGCAGCAGGCACAGGCTGCAGCCCGGGGAGCTCCGTGCGGCCGTGAGGAAGAAGTGCTGTGAGGGGGCACAGCCCTGACACGGAGCACAGGGGGGTGGGGTCTCCTTCCTGGAGCTCCCAAAGCCACCGGGCTGCTTTGTGTGCAGCTGCTGTGGGGAACGGGCTGGGGTGGGACTGGGGGAGCTCCGCAGGTCCTGCAGCCCCTGCAGCTCTGTGACTGAACAGGATGGGGACCACAGGGCTGAGGCAGCTCCAGCAGAGCCTCACACAACGCAGAGCCAAGTGGCACGAGGTGGAGCCCAGGGACGGCTCGTGCCCCCAAGGGAGGCCAGGAGGGACCCCTGGCTGTGTACGGGGCAGCAGGAGCAGCGTGCTGCCCCAAGCGCTGCCTCCCAGCAGCACGCTGCTTCCCCATTCCTGCCCCACTCAGAACTGCTTGGGCTTACAAACTGTGTCCTCAGCTCTGAAAGATGCCCATCAGCAGCCCCTGAGAAACAGACGTCATTCCCAGGGACTCAACCTGTGCTGTGAGTGCTTTGTCCCAGCAGTGCCGGGCTGCCTCTGTTGGAGGCCCAGCAGAGCGGGGCCGGTTGGGTCCTGCAGCCCGACCCAGCACACACTGCCACGGCACCCAGCTGGTTCTGATCAGCCCGGAGGACTCCCCGCGCCCTCCAGGCAGTGCAGCCGGGCTCTGTCCCCTCACCACGAGGCTTCTTCCCACCTGCAGAAGTCTGCAGCACTCCCATGGCCCCATACTGCCAATGCAGGGACTGGGCCTCAAAGTGTCACTCGGCACAGACCTGAAGCTCTGGGCACAGCTGAGCGCACAGGCTGTGCTCCTGAGAGGCACAGCTGAGGGTTAAAACGCCATTGGCCCCAAAGCAAGGTGTGACCCAAGGCAGCCACAACAGGGACCAGCCCACAGATAACTGCTGCTGCTCAGCCCCACTCTGCCAGGGCTCAGAGCTGCACACGGCAGGGGATGCGCGGCCCCACAGAGCCCCTTCCCAGCAGCAGTCACAGCATCACAGAACGGCCCGGGTTGGAAGGGAGCTCAAGGAGGATGAAGCTCCAACCCCCCCCCACAGGCAGGGCCACCAACCTCCACATTTCAGACCAGCCCAGGCTGCCCAGGGCCCCATCCAACCTGCCCTTCAACACCTCCAGGGATGGACGGGGCATCCACAGCCTCTCTGGGCAGCTGTTCCGGCACCTCACCACTCTCACAGTAAAGAACTTCCCCCTGATGTCCAACCTCAATCTGCCCTCCCTCAGCTTCAAACCATTTCCCCTTGAGGGAACAGAGCTGCCCTCAGCAGGCAGCACCCAGCACTGCCCTCAGTGGTCTGAAACGTCACCTCCTCATCCTGCTGCCCAACCACACGGGGACGTTCAGCGGCAACAAACCTGTCGGGCTGAGCAGCACCCAGTGGTGTGAGGACACCTTCCCGGCCACGTGGGAACACCCTGCCCACTGCTAGGACAGCTTCCTGGCCTCAGAGCATCAGCTGCCACACGCAGCCTTCACCTCCTGCTCACCTGGCCAGGCAGCACTCAGCAGAGCCTGCAGCCCCCCCTGCACAGCGCAGGCAGCGGACACAGCAGCAGTGCAGCAGGATGGAGGCCCGGCTGTGGGAAGGCCGCGTTGCCAGGCCCAGCCCGGGCTGTGCTGCCCACATTGGGCTCAGCATGGCACAGCAGAGCCCGGCAGAGGCCTGCAGGCATTTGGGAGCTCAGCACCTCGCCGTGCAGCCCGGGGGATCGGCACAGAGGGAGAAAAACCACGACGCAGAAGGAAAACAAGCCGGAACCTTTGTGCTGGGACATTCTGCCATGTGGAGCTCGCTGCATTATCCCCCATAATTACCAGCACAGACAGACTCATTTAGACCCGAAGGATGCAGCGAGTGGCACCATTCAGGCACCCCAGCATCCTCACAGGCACTGCTGGGTGCAGAGGCAGCCCAGCCCAGCAGCACGCAGCCCAGCAGCACCCAGCCCCGCAGCACCCAGCCCTGGCACAGCAGCCCAGCAGCACCCAGCCCAGCAGCACCCAGCCCAGCAGCACCCAGCCCTGGCACCGCAGCGGGCGGTGACGGCGCAGCACAGCCAGGACCGGGGCCATGAGTTCCCTCCCTCCCTCCCCCAGCTTACCCGGCCGTGCGGGTGCCTCCTGCTCTGGGCCATGCTGCTGCCGCCCTTTATTCCGACGCGGTATAATCCCTCCGCGGCGGCTCAGCTCATGGCTGGCAGCGGCACGGCGCGGCCTTTCAGGCTGCAGCTGATCGCGCCGGGCCCGGCCGCGCTCCGCCGGGTCGCGGTGAGAGGGCAGAGCTCCGCTCCAGCAGGGGATGCTCCGGCGCGGGGACGCAGGAATCCAGCCCAGCTGACGGAGCTGCGCTCCCACCCATCGCCGCAGCGCGGCCCGCTGGGTCCTAACGCCGCCGGCTGGGCTGCTGCCGCAGCACGGGCTGCGCTGCGCTCTGCGTGCCGGGTAACCGGGGCACGAAGCCACGCGCCCCCCCCC
>JACDJE010002427.1:58734-75086 GCA_016647715.1 Pavo muticus | reverse complement strand
ACCGCCCGAGGAGCCGCCGCGGTGGGACACGGAGCTGCTGCCCCGCGGCCTGCCCCGCCTGCAGCGCTTCTCCCTGGCGCTGCCCGGGCCCGTCCCGGCGCCCCACGGGCTGCTGCTGCGCGCCACGTTGGCGTCGCTGCTGTGCCGCTGCCCGCGCCTGCAGAGCCTGCGCCTGCTCGGCATCGCGCTGCCGCTGGACTCCGTGTTCGAGACGGTGCTGACGGCCCCGGGGCCGCCGCTGCAGGAGCTGCAGGAGCTCTCGCTGGTCGAGAGCCGCGTGTCCGAGCGCACCGTGCGGCTGCTGTTGGCCTCCGAAGGCCGCCTGCGCCGCCTCGACGTGTCCCGCTGCCGCGACGTGCACCGCCGCGACTACGACGGCTTCCTGCAGGCCGTGCGGAAGCAGCGGCTGGACCTGGACATCACGTGGGAGTAGCGCTCGCACCGAGGCCTTTAATAAAGCACTTACACCGCGGCCGCTCGCTCCGTCTCTGCCCCATCGCGGCTCCTACCGGGGCGGGGGTCTCGGGGCCGCCCACCCTATGGGCTCAGCCCCGTCAGCCGCTCCGACTCCTCCCAAAGCTTGCGGGCCAGCCCGGCGTCACGGGCGGTGGCGGAGGGCAGCGTGAGTCTGCAGTCGCTGCCGAAGTACTTCCCCGAGATGCCCGACACCTCCTCCGAGACGGCGCAGTAAATGGTGCTGACGGCCCCCTGCTCCGCCGACTGCCGGGGGGAAAAGGGCTGAGCGGGGGCCCCGCCACCCCCTGCCCGCCCCAGGGACCCCTCGCCGGGGATGGCCCCGCTCACCTTAATGAAGGGCCTGATGAGGAAGAAGAGGCCGCGCACCGCCCAGCCGAAGTTGCGCATGATGCCGGTGCTCACCACGCCGGGGTTCAGGCTGTTGGCGGTCACCCCTGCCCGGCGGCACCGTCAGCATCCGCCCCACAGCGGGCAGCCCCTCCCGTGCCAAGCAGGGGCCCGTGGGACGGCCCCAGAGAAGTGGGGCTGAGGCTCCGCACCCAGCCAGCGCAGCGGGAAGGGCCCCGCCCGCACTGGTGCGCTCCCGCAGGGATGCAGCCCCTGCAGCTGAGATGGGCTGAGATGGGCTGAGATGAGGCGCTGATGTGCCTGGGAGCCTGCAGCCAAATTCAACAGGGGCACAGCATGGCATGGCACGGCAGGGCACAGCATGGCATAGCATAGCACGGCATGGCACAGCAGGGCACGGCATGGCATAGCATGGCATGGCATAGCATGGCAAGGTGCAGCATGACATGGCACAGCATGGCATAGCATGGCATGGTGCAGCACGGCATGGCACAGCACAGCATGGCACAGCAGGGCATGGCGTAGCAGGGCAGACCATGGTACAGCACAGCATGGCACAGCAGGGCACAGCACGGCATGGCACAACACGGCATGGCACAACACGGCATGGCACAGCAGGGCAGGCCATGGCACAGCATGGCATGGCACAGCAGGGCACGGCACGGCATGGCACAGCAGGGCACAGCACAGCAGGGCACGGCACGGCATGGCACAGCACGGCATGGCACAGCAGGGCATGGCACGGCATGGCATAGCATGGCATGGCATAGCATGGCATGGTGCAGCACGGCATGGCGCAGCATGGCATAGCATGGCATGGTGCAGCATGGCATGGCACAGCACAGCATGGCACAGCAGGGCATGGCGTAGCAGGGCAGACCATGGCACAGCACGGCATGGCACAGCATGGCATGGCACAACACGGCATGGCACAGCAGGGCAGGCCATGGCACAGCACGGCATGGCACAGCAGGGCATGGCATGGCATGGCACAGCAGGGCATGGCACAACACGGCATGGCACAGCAGGGCATGGCACAGCACGGCATGGCACAGCAGGGCACGGCATGGCATGGCACAGCAGGGCATGGCACAACACAGCACGGCACAACACGGCACGGCATGACACGGCACGGCACGGCACGGCATGGCACGGCACGGCATGGCGCAGCATGGCATGGCATGGTGCAGCACGGCATGGCGCAGCAGGGCATGGCACAGCAGGGCAGGCCATGGCACAGCACGGCACGGCCCGGCACGGCCCATCACCCACCCGTGCCCTGCAGGCGCTGCGCCAGCTCGGCGGTGAAGAGGACGTTCATCAGTTTGGTGCTGTTGTAGACGGGGTCGAAGCCGCCGGGCCGCGCCTGCCCGGTGAGGAACCGGCTGTCAGCGGAGCCCGCGCTGTGCCGGAACGACGAGACGGTGACGATGCGGGCGGGCGCCGACGCCTTCATTAGGTCTGCGCAGAGCGGGGGCTGAGCGGGGCGGCCCCGGGACCCCCCCAGGCCGGCAGCCCCGCGCCCGCCCCGCGGCCCTCAGCTCACCCAGCAGCAGGTTGGTGAGCAGGAACGGGCCCAGGTAGTTGGTGGCGAAGGTCCGCTCCAGCCCCTCGGGCGTGAGGCCGAAGGGCAGCCCTGCAAGAGGCGCGCGGTGCCGCGGGGCCGCCGTGGGACCGCAGCGGGGCGGCGGCGGGCGCGGGGCGTACCGGTGACGCCGGCGTTGTTCACCAGCACGTCCAGACGCTTCTCCTCCCGCAGCACCTCCCCGGCGAAGGCGCGCACCGAGGCCAGCGAGCTGCTGTCCAGCAGGCGCAGCACCACGTTGGGGTTGCCGGTGGCCGCCCGGATCTCCTCCGCCGCCGCCTGGCCGCGCTCCCGGCTCCGGCACGCCAGGATGGTGCGGGCGTTCCTGCGGGCCAGCTCCATGGCCACGCACTTTCCGATCCCTGTTACACACAGCGATCCTGCAGCCCGTGCGATCCGTGCCCCCAGGCGGGGCAGCCCCGGCGCAGGGCGGGGTGGCAGCGGGGTCTCCGTGCTGGCCCTGCCGGGAGCTCGGCACCAAACCGAGGGCACCGCGGCTCGGGGGCTGTGAGCACGGGGCAGAGCGGGGCGGATGGGGACGGATGGGGATGGAGCTGCCGTGGGCTGCGGGAAGGAGCCGGCTGGCAGCTCGTTGCAGCGTGCCTGGAGGGGGCAGCGCGCGGCCCAGGAGCCCACATGGCAGCACGGCGCCAGCGTGGTGCCGGCTCAGAGGAGGCCTCACTGCACTCCACAACTGCCTGAAGGGAGGCTGTGATGAGGAGGGGTTTGGCCTCTTCTGCCAGGCAACAAACAGGACCCGAGGAAATGGCCGCAAGTTGTGCCAGAGGAGGTTTAGGCTGGACATAAGGAAGAGCTTTTTCTCCCAGAGAGTGGTCAGGCTCTGCAATGGCTGCCCGGGGAGGCGGTTCAGTCGCCGTCCCTGCAGTGCTCACGAGGCTGGATGAGGAGCTACGAGATGTGGTTTGGTGCTGGTGGTAGCAGTGGGGATGGGAGGGCAGTTGGACCGGATGATCTTGCAGGTCGTTTCCAACCTTGTGATTCGATGGCTGCGTGCGGGTGCTGCTACGTGGCAGGAACCGATGGGGATGGGACGGGCCGCAGGACAGCCTGCGCACAGCAGGGCACACCGGTGACACAGCAGGCGCAGCCCGACACGCCGTGCTGCACCGAGGGACACCGGGGGGAGCAGCGGCCCAACCCCCAGCGCGCAGCTCGGGGCCGAGGCGGCGCAGGGACAGGCGGGGGCCGGGGCTGTCAGTCATTAACCAGGCGGGGCAGAGTCCAGCCGTGGCGCCGTGCGGCGGGGCAGCTCCGGGCAGCGGCACCGACGGGCGCAGCTCCCCGAGCACACGGCTGGCGGGAGTGCGGGGCAGAGCTGGGGCAGCGGCGCGGCACGCACAGCCCGGCACCTGCGGCCGCCCCTCCTGCAGCCCTCGGTGCCACCGCAGCAGAGCCGGCAGCAGGACAGGACAGCCGGGTCCCAGGAGCCCCCGAGCCGCCCCGTGGCGCCACGCGGCCCCACGCGCCACGTCCCGCAGCTGCCCGTCCCGCAGTGCGGCACCTGCGGCCCCCGGCAGCCCCGCAGCCCCGCTGCCGCCGAGGCCCCCTCACCGCTGTTGGCTCCGGTGACGATGGCCGTCCTGCCGCTCAGGTCGGTGGGACACCCGCGCGGGTCCCAGGCACGTCTCCTCGTGGCCCAGAGCAGCAGCCCCAGCAGCAGTGCCAGCACAAACCAGAACGGGTGGCTGCAGAAGCTCGGCAGCTCCATGGCTGTGGCCGGGGCCAGCTGAGGCGCCGAGGAGCGGCGGGGGACAGAGTCCAGCCGGGGATGTTGGCCCGGCCCCGCGCCGCGGCACGGGGCAGATCCCTCCCGATGCCCCGGCAGCAGCACCTGGCAGCTCCACCGGCTGCTGGAGCACAGAGCAGGGACAGCCCGCAGCAATTTGGCCCCGGGACACACAGCGGAGATAGGCAGTGCGGGCTGGAGAGCAGGCTGAGCAGACCGGGCCACCAAACAGCCCTGCAACACTTCTGACCCCTGGGCTCCCCAGCGCCGCTGCGCAGTGAGCGAAGTTTGACTGCAGCCCCTGCTGGTGCCGTGCCTGTAGTGACCATCGGCAGCACACAGAGCCCAGCGGCAGCACTCAGAGCCCAGCGGCAGCACACAGAGCCCAGCGGCAGCACACAGAGCCCAGCGGAAGCACACAGAGCCCCATGGCAGCACACAGAGCCCAGGAGCAGCACACAGAGCAGATGAGCTCCGAGCTGTGGGCTCAAAGAGGGCCCTGAGGGACAGGAGAGCCGCAGGAAGCGCCTGGTCTGCCCCCAGCTGATCTCAGCCACCCCTGGAACTGAGGTTCACCCTGGAGGTGTTGAAGGGCAGGTTGGATGGGGCCCTGGTCTGAAATGGGGAGGTTGGTGGCCCTGCCTGGCAGGGGGTTGGAGCCTCATCCTCCTCGAGGTCCCTTCCGGCCCGGGCCGTCCTGTGGCGCTGTGATTCTGAGGTTAGAGAAGGGTCCCTAAGCCCAGGAACGGGGGCCAATAAAGAGGGGCACACACAAGTCTGGGGGGCTCTCTGCACCAAACACCCCCATCGGCAGGTCTGACACTGGGTCCGGGCCTGCTGACCTCTCTGCCTCTCCATCTCTTTCTCTCCCTTCTCCTTTTTCCCTTGCAGTTGCTGAGAGGCCCGAGGCTCACCCAGATTCCCCCTGAAACCACTGGGTGGGGGCGGATGTGGCTGTGGGAGGGCCAACCCCGCAGCAGACCTGTTCTGCAGGGAGCTTCCTGATGTTTGTGTGCAGACCCCAAGCATTCCTGCACCTCAATCCTATGGGGGCTGCCAAAAGCAGCGGGTTGGCAGCCGGCATCCACCGGCATCCATCACCTCCGGCGAGGAGCGGAGGCACCACGATGCCCCAGGGCAAGGATGGGACAGGGCTGGCCCCGAGCAGAGGCAGCTCGTACTCCACGCCGCACTCAGACCCACAGCCAGGAGGTGTTGGACTCTGCTGTATTCAAGGCGTGCCATCGCCTGTGACCTGGCTGACTGCGATGGCGGGGAAGGGCACGGTGGGGCGGAGGGGCCTCAGGTCCCTCTTGGCCTCTCCCGTCTCCTCCTCCGCATCCTCTCTGCTCACAGGGAGGCACAGCCTGGGCCCCTCGCTGCCCCCAGGCCTGATGGTGACGCCAGGTGCCAGCTGCACGGAGCCCAGTAAGGAGCCCAGCACCGGGGATTGGGAGCTGCTGGGCTGCCGGGCCCCCAGGATGGGCGGTAGGAGCCGCGGTGCCCCCACAGCCGCCAGCCCTCGGGGGGGCCACGAGCCGCCCGGCCCCAAGTCCCGCCCAGAGGGGCCACGGGGCTCCCGCCGGTGCCGGAGGGGACGTGGCTGCCGCTTGGACTCTGCACCTGGGTCCAACACCTCCACCTGGGGCTGGATCCAGCGCGCGGGGAGGTCCAGCTGAGCGGTGCCCGGGGCGGTGCTGCGCCTGTCGCATGCCCTCACCTCACTGCGTGGAGACCTCCATGCCCAGATCTTCACCAGGTCGCTGCAGGAGGGAGGCTGTGGCACTCCGTGCCCGTCAGCTTCCGCTGCCTCACTGACCTCCATCCACACCTGTGGCCCTGGTTGTTTGATGCCAGGCAGGCGCCGGGGCCGTGCCCTGTTGGGGCTGAGAGGGGCCGGCAGCAGGGCTGGCACAGGGGAGCTGCCTGATTCTCCCTCGGAGGGCTGGGGAGCATCGAGCACCTCGTCCTGCACCGACTGTGGGGGGGAAGGCGGTGGCACACTGCCACCTTCAGCTTCGGATGGAACAGCGTCCGTGTCGGTGCTGGAGACCTGGGCAGGGCACAGGGACAGCAGTGGGGCTGGGGGCACAGAGCACAGCCCGCAGCCTCCCTAGGAAATGGCAAAGCATGGCTGCTTAGGGGTGAGCTATGGTGTCCCATTGGGGTGAGCTGACTCCCCCATCCTGCCCCACGTGCGAGGAGAACAGAAACCCACAGTGCTGAGGGTGGGGGGGGCATCACCTCTCCGTGCCCCGGGGCTGTACACACTGGCAGGACGGGCACCGCACCCTCAGCCCAGGCGTCGGTGGCACACGGCGGGGGCTCCTCGTCCTCCTGCCATGCACCCATCGCCTCCAGCGCCGCGTCGCCCTCATCCCGCACCAGAAAGCGCCACGCGGCCGCCTGCAGCAGCTCCGCCCTCGCCTGGTCCACGGCGAAGGGCACGCACTGCGGGCACAGGGCCGCACGTTGGCGCTGTGACACCCACTCGGCACCCTGAGCCCCCGCGCAGACACCGGGCACAGCCCGGACGGGACGTGCCACCCACCCGCCGGGCCAGCTCGGCCTGGAAGCAGCGCTCCACGACGGCTCCCAGCAGCTCGGCCACGACGTCCCCTACGACGTCGTCCCGCTCCTCGGCCGCCAGCACGGACAGCCACTGGGTCTCGCACAGCCGCCCGGGGACCGCGTCCGGACGAGCGGCGCTGAGGGTTCGCGTTTTGTCCCCGCGCTGCCGGGCAGCGGCCGAGCGCTCGCGGGAGGCCATGGCCTGCACGGGGACACGGCGGCCGCGGGGCTGGAGGCAGCGGGACGGGGCTGCGCGCCCTGCCGGCCCGGCTCTGCCCAGCTGCCAGCGTCTCCATCTCCCCTCGGTACCCCCAGGCCCTTTCGGGGCCCTCCAGACCCCCCCGGACCGCCGGCCGCCCCGCTCACCCCTCCCCGCCGGGCGGCGTCTCGGTCTCCACGGCAACGACGTTCCCGAAGCTCGGCGCTTTGTGATGTCGTCATCACAGCGCGCCTCTCTTCGACGTCATCGCTCGGCGCCGCCGTCTCCATGGTTACGGCGGGCAGCGGCTGAGCCGCGGAGCGGGTGGGGACGAGGCCCGAGTGCGGGACCGGGATCGGGGCAGGGCCGGAGCCGTCCCCGGGGGCAGCGGACCTCCGGGACCGCCGCGGGCCGCGATGTACCGCCGAGAGAAGAGCATCGCGCTGCGCAGCAGCTCCTCGGCGCTGTACAACAACCTGAGCGTGCTGCGCCCGCCCCACAAGCCGGTCGCCTACTTCGGCGCCGTGCACGGCCCCACCGTCACGGTGGTCAGCGCGGGCGGGGACGCGGCGGGCTGCGCCCAGCGGCAGCTGCAGGCCCGGGCGGGCGGCGGCGCCTCGCTCGTCACGCAGGTGAGATCCCGCGCTGCCCCTCGGCCGGGCCGGGCCGGGCCCGCCATCCCCAAGAGCAGCTGGGACGACCCGGGCGGGGAACCGTAGGAGGGGCCTGGGGCAGGCTGGGTACCGTCAGGTGTGGCGGCACGGTGACAGCGGGCGGCAGGCGGTCACCGCGACCCCGGCCTCCGCCCTGGTTTCCCTCCCGGCAGCCCAGCACGGCGCTCACTCGGCCCTTGGCACGGCGCTCTTGGCAACTCCATGCTGCTGCAGGCGGGTGCCAGAGCCTGGCACCACGTGGTCCAGACGGTGCTGAGCACGAGGAGGTGGTGGGGCGATGGGGTGAGGAAGAGCCCTCCGTGCTGCAGGACATAGCAGGGCACTGCTGGGACAGAGGTGGGAGCCCACAGTGTCTGAGTTACAGGGACATGGAGACACAGAATATCCCGAGTTGAAAAGGATCTGTAAGGACCGCTGAGTCCGACTCCAGAGATGGGAGGGAAGGAGCCTCCTGAAGAGGCTCCCTGAGGATGATACATCCCAGCTCCTGCCACAGGAGCCAGAAACACACGGCTGTGGGCAGCCCTGGGGAGGGTTGAGGGCTGCTGGTCCCTGCTGAGCTGTGCTTCCTTCCAGGCTGCCTGGTGTGTCCTGCCGGCACGCATCCTGCTGGTGCTGACCTGTCAGAAAGGCATCCAGGTGAGGTGTTCTCCTGCACGGGCTGACAAACACAGCACTGGGAAGGTGGACTCGCTGGGGTGGCAGCTGGGCTCAGGGCTGTGTAATCAGAGCACTGCTGCTCCCTTTTGGCAGCAGTGGAGCACAAGGCTGGATCCATCTGGATCTCATTTGTCTTTCTTTTCTCTTTCCAGATGTATGAGCCAGATGGATCCATCATGGTGTACTGGCACGCACTGGACATCACAGAGCACCCTCCAGGTAAATCCCACAGCAGGAGTGCAACGAGGAGCCCCTGGGCCCTCTGCCCACTCTTCCCAGGGCTGTGAGACCTAGCGTTCCTGTCGTGCAGCCCAGTTCCTGCTGGCTGGGGACACCCACAGCATTGCTCCTGTGTCCAGGCCGGGCTGAGCCAGGCCAGGGCCACTCAGCAGCTTAGCAGAAGGGTCTGGAGGAGGTTCTGCGTCACCCCGCCTCCACTGTCCACTGTGGGCTTGGGGTGGGTGGATGGTGACCTACTGTGGCAACCACAGCAGGGATGGTGCTCACACCAGCATCCTGGTGACGATATGAGCTGCTGCAGGCTGCAACCCAACCAGCTCCTGGTTCCCTTTCAGCACAAGCCGTGTTTGCCCGAGGGATCTCTGCAGCTGGAGAGCGTTTCATCTGCGTGGGTGAGTGAAGCAGCGGGAGGAAGAGCAGGCAGGGCTGCAGCAGGTGGCGTTCGTGTAGCCCTGGGTGAAGCAGGGTGACGTGGTGACAGCCGAAGGAGCTGTGCTCACCTCGTGGCTCCCGCAGGGAACTGCCCTGTGTGAGCAAACCTCACGTGGGCGCAGGGCCTGGGGGAGAGAGCGGTGTGGCTGCAGGCACGGTGCGGGCTGGGGCTGGTGGTGGCACAGCAGGACGGCAGCTGTGGTCCTTCTGCAGGGCTGTCCTCTGGGATGGTGCTGGTGTTCGACATCCCCCACAAAGGGACCAACATCGCGGTGAGCGAGGTGCTGAAGGAGCACCACGACGCCATCACCGACATCGCTGCCGAGCTGGGCCAGGCGCCGGTACGTGCGTGTCTGCCAGCAGCTGCTGGGGCCAAAGCGTGCCATGAGGGGGCGCGGGGGGGCTGCAGCTGTCCCTCGGCGCTGCGGCTGCCTGGGGCCATCCTGACACGTGGCGCGGTGCCCTCCTCGGCCAGTCCCGTCCCGGCTGCTTGCAGGCAGCGCTTTGGAGGTGGCTGAGTCTCGGTCCCGCTTGGCCAGATTCTGGGAAGACAAACTGCTGAGGCAGAGGCCATCTTGACAGGGGTGAGGAGCTGAGGCCCTTTCGCACAAAGAGTGACTGTGAGAGTGTGAGTAATTGTCAGAGAATAGCCTGTGATCCTTCAGGGTGCGTGCCAGGACACAGAGCAGCTATTGAAAGCTGAAGACCAGACTTGTAACAAGAGCAAGCGAGCAAAACTGGCCGTGAATAAACACACACCAGAGCGCAGGGTCCCACCACCAGGGAGCCACTGGTGCAGACCCTCCCGAGCAGCGGGGTGAGGGGAGGGCACAGCCCCGTCCCACACCATCCACACAGCCCCATCCACACAGCCCCATCCCACACCATCCACACAGCCCCATCCACACAGCCCCATCCCACCCCATCCCACCCCATCCGCACAGCCCCATTCCAGCCCATCCGCAGCCTCATCCGCACAGCCCCATCCCACACCATCCACACAGCCCCATCCACACAGCCTCATCCACACAGCCCCATCCACACAGCCCCATCCCACCCCATCCACACAGCCCCATCCACACAGCCCCATCCCACACCATCCACACAGCCCCATCCCAGCCCATCCACACAGCCCCATCCACACAGCCCCATCCCACACCACCCACCCACACAGCCCCATCCACACAGCCCCATCCCAGCCCATCCACACAGGGATCCTGGGCACTGAGGGCACAGGGCCATGATTCTGCCCAAACCCAGCTCGGGGAGGTGGGGAAGCTGAGGGCTGTGCTGCTGCTGGGGGCAGGCCCTGCTTCCCCCCCCCCCCCAGCAGATGGGAGGAGGTGTCTTACCCTGCTGTCACCAGCAGCACGGTGACCCTTCCCATGTCAGATGGGATAAGTGCCCAATGACAGCACAGCCTGAAGTCAGGACGAGGCTTCCTTTGGTTCATCCTGTGACATCTCTGCAGACACACTAATTGGCTTCCTCATTAGCAGCTGCATCTTTCCCAATGGGGCCGCTTTGATACACTTTCTCTAATTAGGTGCATTTAACTTGCTCTGCGTTTGGGACTCCCTTGAACAATTAATTGCTCAGAACTCGTTCCCAATTAGCCCGGATATGGAGCTTGTTTGTGAGAGCTGTCCTGTCCTGCTCTGACTGCTCTCCAGCACGCTGCTCGGGCTGCCTGCAGCGAGCAGAGGGACCTTGCTGTGAGACCCCAGAGCACGTCCGTGCGAGGGTGCGGCGTGCTGAGCCCCAAAGCAGAGGGAGGAGATGCAGTCACTGCTCTCACAGATTCCCCTGTGTGTAATTAGCGTTGCCAAACACCGACATGTTTCAACTGAAACTCTCACACGACCGTGGCTAAGCCTTCCTCTTCCGCAGAATGTCAGCAGTTTCTGTGGGCAGTTGAACTTTAAGCTCGTTGTGCTGCAGGCCGTGGCTTTTGCGTGAGCAGCTCCGGCTGTGCTGGCAGCAGCAGCTTCTGCCCGGCATCGGTCAGCAGCCCGCCGCCCTCTGCCCTGCAGCACCGCTGACCCTCAGCTGCTCCCACAGGATGGGGCCGGGGACCTGGTGACTGCTGACGACGCCGGGATGCTGTGCGTGTGGAGCTCCGGGGAGGAATTCTCCTTGCTCAACAGGATCCCAGCCTTTGGGTAAGTCCCGCCCGCGGTGCCCGGCCGCAGCGCTGCAGGGCTTTGTGTGGGCCGGGGCAGGAGGGGACGCACAGCCCTGCGTGTGGGTCCGCGGCAGGAGGGGGGAGGTGACCCGTGCCCTTGCGCCCAGCTGGACTTGCTCCTCTGTGAGGCTCTGGAACGGGATCGTTGCTGCTGGCTATGGCAGCGGGCAGATCCGGCTGTACGAGGCGGCGACGGGCAGCCTGCGTGCCGAGCTGAGCGCACACGCCCGCTGGATTTATGCCCTGGACCTGGCAGCAGCCACGGGAAAGGTAAGGCCTCGTGGGCCTGGAGCAGGGCAGGGGCTGCTCCGCGGTCAGCACCGTGCTGCATCGCCCCGCCGTGCCCGCGGCCTCTCTGCTGTCCCCTGCAGCTGCTGTCGGGTGCGGAGGACTCCTTTGTTCACGTCTGGAAGCTCAGCAGGAGCCCGGACACTGATGACGTCGAGGTGAGTGTGAGACAGCAGCGAGCAGCAGGGATTCTGGGCACTGCGGGCTGCTGCTGTCCCGTTGGCACCGCGGGTCGGTGCTGTAGGGTTACATCTCCTGCCAGGAGGGGTCGGAGTGCCGAGCTGCTGCTGCAGTGGTTCAGCTCCTCCTGTTGGCACGATCCTGAGCCGTGTCCTCCCCTGGCGGGCGCAGGAAAGCAATGGTTCCTGGGCTGTGAACTGGCCGGCTGTAGCCACGTGCTGCTGGCTCAGCTCTGCTCAGAGGGGACGTGTCCATAGGAGGGTGCAGACCTGAGGCAGCTCGGGCTGTGCTTATTGAGCTGTGCCCTCCTTCCATCCCTGTGCAGGTCGAGCACTGCCACGCTGAGTGCATCACCGACACCCAGATCTGCGGCGCCCGCTTCTGTGACCCCGAGGGAAGTTCGTTTGCAGTGACAGGCTACGACCTCAGCGAGATCTTCTGCTACAGCCAGGTGTAGCCTCGAGCCGGGCGGGCTGCCGTGGGGCTGCAGCAGGGAGAGCTGGGCTGCCAGCCCCCCTCCCACCTCCAGCACCGCGCCGTGCCCCGGCAGGGTGGGATTCTGCACGCAGCTGGAGCTGAGATCAGTCGCTCCCAAAGCTACCCTGCCCTCGGTGTGGCGCGTCTGCACGTGGGGAGCACAGGCTAGGAGCCGGGCTGGCTTCGTGGGACTCAGCTCTGGGGCACCGTGGGTCCCTGGGCCAGAAGCTGCCCCCAGCCCCTCCTGAGCCCTCCCTGGCAGAAGGACGCGGCCGAGGTGACGTGGCCGAGCAGCAGCAGACCCACCACGGGCTCTCGTAGCGGCATTCAAGTCCGTTCCCTGCGGGGAGGAGCGGAACTGACTCCTCTCTTCCCCACGGCACCTTTCCTTCAGACAGGCAAGGATCCAGGCCAAACCTGTGCTACGTGCTGCTCCGGCCGGGTGGGCAGCAGCAGCCGGTCCCACCCCAGGCGGCCGCACCCATGGGTGCCTCAGCACGGCCCGCCCCGGCTCGGGGCGCACAGTCAGCAGGGCAGGGCGAGGCCTCACAGCCTGCCAGCACTGCGGGCACGCACGGCTCCCGGCAGGGCTGCTGTGCTTAGCAGCCAGCTGTGCGGGGCTGCAGCTGCGCTCCCGTGCTGGGAAAAGCAGAGGCTGCGCTGCGCTCTGCTGGGATGGCTGCGTGCCCCAGGGACAGCCTGTGAGGTCAGCTTGTGGAGCCGCTGCCCTGCCGTCACCCCGGGGGCTGGGAGCCCCACACAGGGCCGTGCTGGAATTGGGGGCACGCTCTGTGCTGGATCTCCCCCCGTGCTGCCATCGCCTCCCCCTCTGTGTCCAGGCAGGGCTCGGCCGCGTTGCAGAGCTCCGTGTCCCAGCTTTCCCTGCTGGCTGCAGCAGGGCCAAACTCCGTTCCCAGGGCCCTACGGGGCCGGGGGTGCATGGTGGTGTCCGGGGGGAGCTCGGCCCTGCTCTGACTGCAGCTTGGCAGGCAGGGTGGGAGCTTCCTGCATCCCCTGGGTCCGGCACAGCCTTGCGGGAGCCCTTCCTGCAGCTCCTGACGGCGATGGGATCCGGCCCGGCCCTGGGCCAGGCTGCTCCAGCTCCTGCCGCAGGGTGAGAGCCTCACCAGCGGTGGGGGCCCCTCTGCCCCCACAGCCCCCACGTGCCCCGGTCTCACCGTCAGCACTGAGCCCCAGCCCCGCTCATGTTACACCCCGTGCTGCCCTCCCAGCCGTGGCATCACCCCCCCCCCGTGCCCTGAGCCCCAGCGTGTGCCGTACCCCCCCCAATAAACACCCCTGGCCCGAGCCCCGTCGTGTCGCTGCTCTCTGTGCCGGGTGCCGCCGCTGTGGCGGTGATGGGCAGGCAGAGGCCCGTTACAAAAGGTTTTATTAAAGGTTAAAATCGGCGCGGTGAGGCGCCCCCGCTCACAGTGCTGGGGAGGCGGGGTTACAAACAGCCCTTGAGGCGGGCGCGGGCGCCCGGGGGTTGTGCTGGGTCGGGACGAGCGGAGTAGAAAAGTGTACAAAGGGTTGTGCAGCACGGGGACGCTGCGGCCGGGACCCCAGACGGGGCCGGGACGCGTCCAAGGCACGGAGATGAGCGGGACAAGCCGGGCCGCCCGCCGCCTCTCCCCTGCGCCCTGCTCACAGCTTGGCCCCCGCCTCCGCCGGCGCAGAGGGGGGAATTCAGCACCAGAGAGCCCTGCTGGGAGCGCCCAGCCCGGGCCAGCACCCTGCCCTGGGCCCGGCGGGACCCCTGCCCCACAATACTGCTCGGTCAGAGGTAGCACCAGCGCGGGGTCCCTGCCGGCTCAGCGCCGCGCCGCGAGGGCCGTAAACCAGAGAGCGGCAGCTGCGGCGGGCGCCCGTAGCCGGGGGTGGGGCAGTAAACAGGCAGCGGCCCCGGGGGCCCGTGGCGGCCACGGCTCCGGGGGAGGAGAGCCCCCCACGGCCGGCGCGGCAGCAGCCCGGCCGTGCCTCCAGCCCCGGGGAGCAGCACGGCCGCGCCCCCGGCTCAGGAGACGTGGGGCGAGGGCCGCCAGAAGCACCACTTGCTGCGGGTGTGCTGCTTGCGCTGCAGCTGCTCCTCGCGCTCCCGCTCCTTCTTGGAGCGCAGGTACAGGTCCTCCTCCTTCAGGTACCACACCGGCGGCCAGCGGTGCCGCTCAAAGTGCGCCCGGTTCTCTGTGGGGTCGGGGGGGGGGGGTCAGCGCACAACCGGCCCCAACCCGACCCCGCTCCGCCCGCGCCCTACCTGGGGACATGAACTTCATCTCGCGGGGGAAGCGGCGGCACACGCTGTTGTAGTTGGTGCAGATGTAGTGCAGGCACCACGCGGCCAACTGCCGGGCGTTGTGGAACTGCGGGGGGCAGCCGTCAGGATGGGCCGAGCGGGGGGCAGCGCCCCTCAGCCCCCCCCGCCCCGTACCTGAGTCATCTCCAGGTAGATGAGCACCTGCTCGTCGATCTCCACCTGCTGCATGAAGGCGCGGAGCAGCTCGTCCACGGCGTACTGCTCTGGGGCAGGGATGGGGCCGTGAGCGCGGGGTGACGCCGGGCTGGGCTGGCTCTTACATAAGGGCTGCGCCGGGGCCGCCCGGGGCCGCATCGATCCCAGCGCCAGCCGTCCGTAATTATATTGGCAGCTGACGTCAATGGGCAGCCGGGGGGGCTCACCTGTGAGCGCCTGCAGCCGGGGCAGGCAGAGGCGGTTGGTGAGGATGAGCAGCTCCATGGCATCCAGGTCGGGTGTGGGCGTGAAGACCCCGGTGTAGAGGAAGTCGAGGACGGCGCGCAGGCAGGCGCAGTTGGTGCCCGGCAGGGAGACCTGCGGGACAGGGGCGCGGGGACCGGCGCTGCGGGAAGGGCAGACCCCACCCGGACCCCCACACAGCCCACACGGCCGGGCCGAGCGCGGGGATGCCGCGGGCGCAGCGCCGTGCTGGCTGCTCCCCGCAGGAGCCCTTCCCCCCGTCCCCGTGCCCTCACCTCGGCAGCGTAGCTCTCCCGGAACGCCCCCCGGAACATGGCCATCATCCAGTCGCAGCCGGCTATCAGCAGGGGTTTGTGTGCCGGCACGGCCCCGTCGTCCACACGGAACACCACGTCTGGGGAGCACGGGGACGGGGATGCACACCCCGATGCCGGCACTGCCACACGGCTGCCGCGGGTGGGGACGGGGCGGGGGCTGTGACCGGAGCAGAGGGACGCCCCGAGTGGCCGCGCCGTACCTGCGAAGACGCCCTTCCCCAGGCACTCCTTGATGCGGTTGGCACGGCGCACGTGGAAGGCTTTGGTGATCTCCTGGTTCATGAAGCTCTCCTTGTTGAGCACGTTGGCCACCATCATGCGCAGGTCGAACACCTCCAGCAGCTCGGCGATGGTGGCCACCTGCATCAGGTCGCCCCGCGCCTGCTCCAGCCGCCCGGTGTAGAGGTACTCCAGCACGGCGCGGAACGGCTCCGCCGCCACCGAGCGGTCCATGCACACCACCGTCATCCGCTTCTCCCTCCCCGCCACCGGGTCGGCCACCACCTCCCAGCGCATGCTGACGAAGCCCCGGCCCCACGCAGACAGATCGCGGGCGCCGTCCCCCGCCCCCGCCCGCAGCGCCTCGTCGCTCTGCACGGCGCGCAGCCCCCCGCCCTGCAGCCCCTCGCCCAGCACCCCCCGCTCCCCGTCCAGGCTGCGGGCGCGGGCGGCCGGCTCCTTGCCCGTCCCCAGCGGCCCCTCCAGGGTGAAGAGGTCGTAGAACTTGGAGCAGGAGGTGGCCAGGTAGACGCGGTGCGCGAAGACGCGCTGCCCGCCCTGCAGCTGGAAGACGACGTCGGCGCACAGCGGGGTGCAGAAGAGCGCGGCGGGGCCCCAGGCACGGCTGGCCGGCGGCTCGGGGATGCGGATGACTGGTGGGGGGGGCTTGGGGGGCAGGAAGGGCGCCTGCAGCAACGGGCGCTGCATCTTCTTCAGGTGGGACTTCCAGAACTGCAGGTGGCGGCGGGAGATGAGCGCGGCGCGGATGGCGTTGTCAAAGACGTCCTTGATGCCAAACTGGGCCACCACGCTGGTCTCTTAGTAGGGGACGCCCAGCTCCTTGGCCACCTCGTGGCCCCGCTCCGGGGGCAGGATGTCCGTGGGTCGGATGGGCCTGGGGGAATGGCAGGGGGACTCATCACCGTGTGCGTGAGCCACTGAGAACGGGGGATCCAGGGGGCATAGGGGACCTGGTGACTGGGGGGCACCCGTTGAGCACAGGGGACCTGGAGAGCATAGGGGACCTGGTGACTGGG
>JACDJE010002427.1:5335-15463 GCA_016647715.1 Pavo muticus | reverse complement strand
GGCACAGGAGGGGCTCAGCCGGGGGGCACGGCGCGCACCCCGCGGGGGCTGCGGTGCCGCCCCGCGCTCACCTTTCTTGGGCAGCCCGCGGCCCTTCCCGCCGCGCGATCTGCGGTCGTGCGCTCTGCCCTTGGGGCTGCCGGGCTCGGCGCCGGGCTCCTCGGCCGGCGGCTCCCGGGCGGTGTCCCGGGACGAGGTGCGCCGCAGCCGCCGCTTGGCCTTGGCTCTGAGCCGCGCCTCGTGCAGCAGTTTCTCCGGGGGAGCCCAGGGCCGCGCCCCCCCGGCGCCGTCCTCCCCCTCTTCTTCCCCCCCCTCCTCCTCCTGCTGCTGCTGCTGCTGCTCCGCGCTCGGGCCCTGCGTGCACGGACGGTCCGTCACCGCGCGCCCCGACGGGACCCCCGCGGCCCCCTCCCACCCACCGCCCCCGGCGGGGAACCCCCCGGCACCGCTCCGGGGCTCCGCTCCCGATACTTGCCGCGGCGAACGGGGCGCGGACGGCAGTGCCCAGCTCGGCCATGCTGGCGGCGGACATCCCGGCGGCACCTGGACCGGGAGCGGAGGGAGGGGAAGGGGAGCGCCGCTCGGCCGGACCCCGCCCCGCCGCGCGGAGGAAGTGACCGGGAGGAGGCGGCGGCATCATGGGAGCCGTAGTCCCACCGGCACCGGCGGCACCGCGGGGAGCAACCGGGCACGGGGCGGGCGGGGGTCCCGAGGGCCCCCGTGCACACGCGGACCCCGCGTGGGAGAATCTCAGACCCCACCGTGGATGCTCGTGGCCGGGACCCCACGGCACGTCCACGGGGAAGCGGACACACCGCGGTCCGGACGGAGCTCAGAGGCGGCGGGGACGGAGCCCCGCCCGGTGTCCCCGCGGGGGCACCCACGCAGGACAGCGGCAGCGCTGATGGCAGGTGGTGGCGGCACGGGGCAGGGAGCGACGCGCCGGGATGCTCGCGGCCACGGTGCGGGTCCGGCCCCGAGCCCAGCCCCCCGCGCGGGACCCCAAGGACCGGGACAGAAGCCGGAGCTCAGCGCCGCGTCGCTTTATTTTGGCCGCGCTCAGCCCTCGGGGCTCTTGGCCATGCAGGGCAGCCCGGGGACGCGCCAGCGCCGCGCTCCGTGCAGCCGCAGCGCCAACCACTGCTGCTGCCCGCCCGACAGGTAGGACTCGGGGGGGCCGCCGCGGGGCCGGCCGGGGGGTTCTGCGCCGGGAAGGGGCGGGGGGGGCCCCGCTGAAGGCCCCGCTGCCTCCAGGGTCTCCAGGCTGTGCAGGCTGCTGGCGCCCAGCTCCTGTGTGCGGGCACCGTGGTTGGAGCCTGGAGGGGGAGAGGAGACGGAGTCGGGGGAGGAGCGCGGCGAGAGTTCCCTGCTTCGCCCCCATCCCCATCTCTGTCCCAATCCTCGTCTTCATCTCCATCCCCATCTCCATCCCCGTCCCCGTCTCCATTCCATTTCTGTCCCCATCCTTGTCCCCATCCCCCTCCTCACTCGATCTCCATCCCATTTCCATCCTATTTCTGTCCCTATCCTTGTCCTCATCTCCATCCCCATCTCCATCCCCGTCCCCGTCTCCATTCCATTTCTGTCCCCATCCTTGTCCCCATCCCCCTCCTCACTCGATCTCCATCCCATTTCCATCCTATTTCTGTCCCTATCCTTGTCCTCATCTCCATCCCCATCTCCATCCCCGTCCCCGTCTCCATTCCATTTCTGTCCCCATCCTTGTCCCCATCCCCCTCCTCACTCGATCTCCATCCCATTTCCATCCTATTTCTGTCCCTATCCTTGTCCTCATCTCCATCCCCATCTCCATCCCCGTCCCCGTCTCCATTCCATTTCTGTCCCCATCCTTGTCCCCATCCCCCTCCTCACTCGATCTCCATCCCATTTCCATCCTATTTCTGTCCCTATCCTTGTCCTCATCTCCATCCCCATCTCCATCCCCGTCCCCGTCTCCATTCCATTTCTGTCCCCATCCTTGTCCCCATCCCCCTCCTCACTCGATCTCCATCCCATTTCCATCCTATTTCTGTCCCTATCCTTGTCCTCATCTCCATCCCCATCTCCATCCCCGTCCCCGTCTCCATTCCATTTCTGTCCCCATCCTTGTCCCCATCCCCCTCCTCACTCGATCTCCATCCCATTTCCATCCTATTTCTGTCCCTATCCTTGTCCTCATCTCCATCCCCATCTCCATCCCCGTCCCCGTCTCCATTCCATTTCTGTCCCCATCCTTGTCCCCATCCCCCTCCTCACTCGATCTCCATCCCATTTCCATCCTATTTCTGTCCCTATCCTTGTCCTCATCTCCATCCCCATCTCCATCCCCGTCCCCGTCTCCATTCCATTTCTGTCCCCATCCTTGTCCCCATCCCCCTCCTCACTCGATCTCCATCCCATTTCCATCCTATTTCTGTCCCTATCCTTGTCCTCATCTCCATCCCCATCTCCATCCCCGTCCCCGTCTCCATTCCATTTCTGTCCCCATCCTTGTCCCCATCCCCCTCCTCACTCGATCTCCATCCCATTTCCATCCTATTTCTGTCCCTATCCTTGTCCTCATCTCCATCCCCATCTCCATCCCCGTCCCCGTCTCCATTCCATTTCTGTCCCCATCCTTGTCCCCATCCCCCTCCTCACTCGATCTCCATCCCATTTCCATCCTATTTCTGTCCCTATCCTTGTCCTCATCTCCATCCCCATCTCCATCCCCGTCCCCGTCTCCATTCCATTTCTGTCCCCATCCTTGTCCCCATCCCCCTCCTCACTCGATCTCCATCCCATTTCCATCCTATTTCTGTCCCTATCCTTGTCCTCATCTCCATCCCCATCTCCATCCCCGTCCCCGTCTCCATTCCATTTCTGTCCCCATCCTTGTCCCCATCCCCCTCCTCACTCGATCTCCATCCCATTTCCATCCTATTTCTGTCCCTATCCTTGTCCTCATCTCCATCCCCATCTCCATCCCCGTCCCCGTCTCCATTCCATTTCTGTCCCCATCCTTGTCCCCATCCCCCTCCTCACTCGATCTCCATCCCATTTCCATCCTATTTCTGTCCCTATCCTTGTCCTCATCTCCATCCCCATCTCCATCCCCGTCCCCGTCTCCATTCCATTTCTGTCCCCATCCTTGTCCCCATCCCCCTCCTCACTCGATCTCCATCCCATTTCCATCCTATTTCTGTCCCTATCCTTGTCCTCATCTCCATCCCCATCTCCATCCCCGTCCCCGTCTCCATTCCATTTCTGTCCCCATCCTTGTCCCCATCCCCCTCCTCACTCGATCTCCATCCCATTTCCATCCTATTTCTGTCCCTATCCTTGTCCTCATCTCCATCCCCATCTCCATCCCCGTCCCCGTCTCCATTCCATTTCTGTCCCCATCCTTGTCCCCATCCCCCTCCTCACTCGATCTCCATCCCATTTCCATCCTATTTCTGTCCCTATCCTTGTCCTCATCTCCATCCCCATCTCCATCCCCGTCCCCGTCTCCATTCCATTTCTGTCCCCATCCTTGTCCCCATCCCCCTCCTCACTCGATCTCCATCCCATTTCCATCCTATTTCTGTCCCTATCCTTGTCCTCATCTCCATCCCCATCTCCATCCCCGTCCNGCACAGCGGGCGGTAACGGGCGTGCAGAGCCTCGGCCGCCGCCGCGTGGGTCGCGTCCAACCAGCGCACCGCCTTGCAGGCCGAGCCCGGCCGCGGGGACGGAGCCTCGGGGCTCCCCGTGGGAACGCCGAGGGCGGAGCGCCAGAGGCCGTCGGCGGAGGCCACCAGCACCTGCAGCGCGGGGACCACGAGCCGCTCGTCCTCGCGGCACAGCGCCCGCAGCGCCTCGGGGAGGCTCCGCGCCGCCTCCTGCCCCGCATCCTCCTCCTCCTCCGCGACGGAGCCGCCGTATCCGTGCCGCAGGAGCCGCGCGAGGCTCTCGGCCGCCCGCCGGCCCCGCTCGGCCGCCAGCAGGGCCAGCACCCGCTGCAGGGGGAAGGCGCGGGGCAGCATCCCCGCAGCCCAGCCAGCGCCGGCGGCCGAGCCCGGCTCCGGGCCCAGCTCCCCCAGCACGCGGTTGTAGATCTCCAGGCCCTGGAAGAGGTCGGCGAGCAGCGCCGGGGGGGTCCCGTCCCGCGCCGCACCGCGCAGCGCGGCCTCCAAACGCTCCTCCAGCAGCCGCGCCGCCTGCAGCGCCAGCAGCCCCAGCGCCCGCCGCATGTGAGCCACCGCCTCGTGCCGCCGCAGCAGCAGCGGCCGCAGCCACGCGTCGCCCCGCATCCGCCGCCGCAGCGCGGCCCAATGCCCGGAGTGCGTCCGCAGCTCCTCGCACAGAGCCCGCAGCGGCCGCGGCTCGGGGCTCAGCAGCCGGCGGACGAAGTCGGAGGCGGCCTTCAGGCGGCGGCTATAATGCCGGGCCAGGCGCAGCTGGTGGCGGTGCTGCAGCAGGGCGTGCAGGGCAGCGCAGCGCTCGGCCACGCGCGGGTGCACGGCGTGGTAGCAGAAGGCGGCGGCGGGCGGCGGCAGCACGTGGCCGTGGAAGGTCTCGGTGCGCGGATTCTCCCAGGCGCGGAAGGCGCGGCGCAGCCCCTGGAAGCTCTGCTCCACGAGGGCCGCGCGGGGGCCGCCCTCAGCGTCCTCCTCTTCGCTGTCCGAGGCGGAGGAGCCGCCGGTCCGGGGGCCGCGCAGGCGGAGAATCCCGGGGCTGACGCAGCTCCGCAGCATCGCCTCCGCCCTCTGCAGGGAGCGGGCCAGGCCGCCCAGCGAGGCGCCGCCTGCGGGACGGAGCGCGGGGCCGTCTGCTGGGCGGAGCGCTGCTGCGGACCTCGGGGTTCGGAGGGGGACGTGGGGCCGCAGGGAGGCCCGGGGCGGTCTCGGGGTACGGTGCGGGACCGGGAGTGCCGGGCGCTCACCTGGCTCTGTAGGCTCCGTACCGCTCCCGGGCAGGGCGGGCAGGAGGCCTCGCGGCGGCGGCGGCACGCGGGCCATCAGCAGCAGCAGCAGCGCGTCCAGGCCGGACCCGTCGGCCCCCAGCAGCTGCCGGCACGGAGCGGGAGGTGCGGGGCGGTGCGGGGGGGCGGAGCGCCCTCGGCTCCTGGCCACGCCCCCTCCCCCACCGGCCAATCGCCGCCCGCCGCCGGCAGCAGGGGGCGGGGTAGCGCGGCCCGCGGGGGCGGGTGCCGTTACCATGGAGACGCCAACAGCGGCCCGGCCCGGCCGTGGGGTCGCGGCCTGGCGGCAGCCCCGACACCAAACTCGGCCCCGACAACGGGTGCGGCTCCGGGCCGCGCCGCCCGCCGCCCCCAGTGCGGCTCTGCCCCGCGCGCCCGGCCCACAGCGCCCTGCTACCGCAACGATCCCCGTTTCCCGATTCGCGGCCCTCACCTGCAGGCACGGCCTTGCGCAGCGCCCGTCCTCCATTCCCTACAGCAGCGGCGGGACGCCGCGCGAGCGGCGCGGGGCCGGCGGAAATGAGCTTAACAGCAGCACTAATCTGGCGGCGCCCGGGGGACACCGGGACAGCGCGGGGGCGGTGCCGGCCGTGACGCGAGCGCTCGGCGGCGCTTGGGCCTCGCGGGCCGCCGTCCTGCCCTCCTCCAAGATGGCGGCGGCCGCCTCGCTTCCCGCCCGTGCCAGACTTCCGGTGTCCGCCCAGCGGGCGCTTCCGGGAGCGGTGGGCGGTTCCGTTCCGCTGCGTTTCGCTTTCGTTTGGCGGCGGCCCCGCCCCGCACGGCCATGGGGGACGTTCCGGGGCTGGGGCTCAGCTTTCCTCCCTTTGCGGTGCCGGGTTGGTTCTGTCCCGAGTCCGACGAGGAGGAGGAGGAAGAGGAGGAGGAGGAGTGCTTCATCCCGGCGTACAGCCGCCCCCCGTTCGGTCTCTATGGGCCGTACGGCGATCCGCTGCTCGCCCCCCCGCGCGGCTTTACGGACGTGGGTGTGGACTCGCGCGGGCTGAGCGCGGCGTGGAGGCACCGCGTCACGGCCGAGGTGAGCGCCCGCGCCGCCCCTGCCTGCCCCGGGCCGTCCCACCGCGGCCTTTGGTCCCTCCGCTCCGACCCGCGGCTCCCGCAGCCCCGGCTCTGCTCGGCCGCCCTCTCGGTTCCGTTCTGCCGTTCTGGGGCTGAACCGTCGCTGCTTCTGCCCTCCTGCAGAGCCCCGCTGCGATCCCTCCCGGGTCTGGGGCTCCTACAGGCGTCCCCACAGCCCCGCGGTGTCCCCACCACCCCAGCGGCTGCGCTGCTGCTGTCTGCCTGTCCCACCCCTGCCCTGCGGCGCGGCCCGGGGGCTCACAGCCATTCACCAGCGCCTCTCTTTCCTCAGGAAGCGGAGAAGAACGCAATGGAGCTGCTGGCAGAGGAGGAGCGAATGAAGAAGAAAGCAGAGAAAAAGAAACTGAAGAAGAAGGTGGGTGGGTGCTGCCACGACACTCACACAGCACTCCTGGGGCGTGTGCATCCTTCCTTCTGAGCTGTGCTCTCTGTTTATCTTCTGCCTGCAGCTCATCAGGCAGTAAGCTGCGCCCCAGGGCGTGTGCTGGGTTTGTTCTGCACCTCACCATGCCTTTATTTCTGGCTTCCAGAAGCATAAGGACCGGAGGAAACAGGAGAAGTTGGAACAGGAGCTGAGGAGCAAGCAGGCGGCTGCGTCGGTGAGAAGCTGTGCACCTCCCCGGGGTGGGCAGCCCTGGGCACAGCGCTGGGCAGCAGCCTTTTCGAGGTGCCTCAGAGGGCTCCTACAAACCCCCAGACACCACGAGCTGGGGCTGCTGGGAGCAGAGCCCACCCTCTGCCCTCCTCTGTCTGCAGGGCACCACATCGCTGCCCAGTGCTGCTCATGGGGACACCAGCGGTGCTGAGGAGGAGAGCGGCTGCCTGGCCTCCAGCCCCCCCCAGTGCCTCCAGGATCGTGCAGAGGAGGGAGTGGAGGATCTGGAGGGGATAGAGGTGAGAGTGGGATGCCTTGTGGCTGGGTCTGCCCTACGTGGTGACAGCTGTGCCCCTGAGTGCCACAGCCAGGGCACGCAGCTCTGCACGGCTCCCATCCCTCATCTTCCTAGGATGAACTGGATTTGAGCTGCACTTTTGTCTTCAAAGCATGGCAGAAGGCAGGCGTGAAGCTGCCAGCACCTGCAAGGGATAAATCAGCCAGAGCTGATGCTGCAGAGCCCAACAAGAGGCTGCAGGAAGGGGTGAGTTGGATCCCACTCCTCCAGAAGGGCATCTCCCCACGTGAGAAGTGTGCTGCTCAGTGTAGGTGGTCTGCAGGGCCCCTGCCACAAGGGGTCCTGGATGGGGTGGGGGCACAGCCTGGGGCTGGGCAGAGGGATCCCCAGCTGCAGCTTCCCCTGTGGCTGGCACAGCATGGTGATCCCAGGGCCGGGATGTGGTGCCCAGGTGGTGATGGGGACATTGTGTCCATCCCATGCTGCAGGCTGGGAGTTGTGGCAGCTCCTCTGCAGCCTCTCGTGGCTTTATGGAGCTGGGGGGGGAGGCATCCTCTGCCCTCCCCCAGAAGCTCTGCGAGCTAAAGCACAGCAGGGAGTAATGCCCACACACCAGGGACAGTGGCTGTGCCTGAACCTCAGCTCCTGGGCTGGGGCAGGAGCCTGACCCCCCGCTGCCTTGCGTGGCTGCCCCACAGGCACCTGATCCCCCGCTGCCCTGCGTGGCTGCCCCACAGGCGTCCAAGCCCGAGCCTGCACCCCAGGACAGAAACATGTTGGAGCAGAGCCTGATTCTTGCAGGTCAGTGCCTCGGGCATCCCTAGGCAGCGGGAGGCAGAGGGTGGGCTCTGCTCTGCTGCATGCCCGCTTCAGGGGTAGGTTTGCCCCCAGGAGTGCTGTGCTGGACGCGCATCCTTGTGCTTATCACCATTTATGGGTCTGCACGGCTCCTGTCTGTCCCCAGAACACCTTTCCCTTGCAGCTGGGTGCAGGCACAGTGCAGAGCTGCACCACCCCCAGCAGAGCCCTGCGCTCTCCCTCTGTGCTGCCTGCGCACTGGTCAGCAGCAGGCAATGCTCTCCCTGCAGGCTGTGGCAACCGGGCTGCCATGCAGGGACGCTACACAGAGGCTGTGCAGGCCTTCACTGAGGCCATAAAGCTGAACCCCAGGGAGCACCGGTGAGCGGCGGGCTTGTGGGGTCGTGGGCAGCGTGCCCTGAGCCTGCAGTGGTGACCGTGCTGTCCCCCCAGGCTCTTTGGGAACCGCTCGTACTGCTACGAGAAGCTCCAGCAGTACCAGGAGGCACTGAGGGACGCACAGATGGCCCTGGAGCTCCGGCCCAACTGGCCCAAAGGCTTCTTCCGCAAGGGCAAGGCGCTGTGGGGGCTGAAGGTAGTGTGGTAGGCAGGGCTGCAGGGCTCGGCACAGCCCCGTGTCCCCTTGGGCAGCAGCTCAGCTGCTCTCTGCTCCCAGCGCTACGCCGAGGCCAGGGACACCTTTGAGCAGCTGCTGCGCCTGGACGGTGCCCACGCTGATGTAGCCACGCAGCTGGAGGCCTGCCAGATGCTGCTGCAGGTGAGCTCCTGCCCCACTGCTGCCTCCCCACTGCTGCCCTGTGGGCTCTGACCCCTCTGCACTGCAGCAGAGCAGCCTCCACGATGCCAGCAGCCCCAGGGACGTCCCCGTGCTGGAAGCTGGGGAGCCACTGACACCCACCTCCGGTAAGGAACCTTTGATGTGGTCCTGGGGTTGGGTTCTGGGTTCAGGACCTGCTCTGGATTCTGAGTGTGGCAGAGCTGGGAGGGAGCGAGGGATGGTGCTGAGCCCTGGGTGCCTCTCAGCAGATGGGTGCGTGAACGGGAGCTGCAGCGATGACATGAGCGGCTTCGTGACCGTGGTGAACTCAAGGAGCCACTCAAAAAGCCACGTGAGGACCACGGCCACAGCAAGCCCCAAGCACACACTGCCTTCACAGCACCCTGCCAGGTAGGGCTAGGGGGCTTGCAGGGTCCATGGGCTGCTGGGGGGCTGCCCACGGGGGTCAGTGGGAGCGCTGCCATGGAGCTGGGGATGCACGGGGCAGGCAGGGTGGGGGCTGGTGACGGTGCTGTTTGGCAGGGACTGCTATCCTCTGTGGGTTGGGAACATCACCTTCAGGATCACCAAGAAAGTGCTGCAGAGCTGCTTCAGCCGGTGAGTGCCCCGCAGCGCCCGTCCTCCACATCACCATCCCTGGTAGGACCTGATGGCGCCACGCCCCCCCACGCTGCCCGCTTTCTGACTGTCCCTGCTCTGGGTTCTCTGTTCTCCGTGCTCCCAATCTCTGGGAGCGAGCCCTGCTCCATCGCGGTGCATCCCGGCCGCGTTCTGCTCCGTTTCCCCTTCCCTGCAGCGGGCGGTGTCCGGGGGCGGCTGGCTGAGCTGCCCCCACCGCGCAGGTTTGGGCAGATCCAATCCATCCGGCTGCTCCCGGAGAAGTACTGCGCCTTCATCAACTTCCACCAGAAGGCAGCGGCAGAAGCGGCGTACGGAGCCATGCTGGTGAGCGCCGGGCCGGGGGCTGCTGCTCCCCCTGCTGCTGGATGAGGGCACGGCGCTGACCGCTGTCCCCCCCTGCAGGGCGCTGAGCTGGAGGGCTGCCGGCTGGCGCTGCAGCTCAAGCACCCGTCCCACGCCACGCCGCCGCCCCGACAGCGCCCGTAGGACCCTCCGCGGCGGCTCCTGAGCCGGGAACCTTCCTCATCTCGCGGGGTGCAGAGCGGGACCCCCGGTGGGCGCTGCCCCGTGCGCTGCCGGACCCGCAAAGGAGCCCGGAGTGCTGCAGGAGCTCAGGGCTGCGCGCCGGGCTTTGGAGCCTCGCGCCTGCTGCAGCCTCACGTGCCTTCTCCCCGCAGCGGCAGGCCTGGCCCCGTCTGCCCCACTGCTCCTACCTCGTGCCCCTGGCGTGGCTGTGCCTCGTGGCTGCAGCCCGGGCTGAGCTGCCCTGGGTCCCACAGGCCGGTACCGGGGGGGTCGGTACCCACAGGGACAGCCCGCCCTTCAGGGCTGTGTGCCTGCTGTGGGTTTCTTAATAAAAGGGAGAGCTGACAGCGCCTTGCATTGCTTTTTCCCTCATCTTGGACCCCTTCCTGTGCTGGGAACCCCCCCGGGCCGGGCAGAAAGCACCTTGGGGCACCCGGTGCCCCCGGCTC